>BHEV01048374.1:0-10555 GCA_004319985.1 Emydocephalus ijimae
TCATCGAAACGTTGCCTAGATACTTCCAATCCTACGCGGGAGAAAACCCGAATAACCAAAGATCCACATACAAATACCCGCAAGAACCTCAGAAAACATATGATTCCACCAGGCTGTCAATCATTTGGAAGCCTGCACTCACAAACAAAAAAATCTCCACACCACAAGCCAGGCAAACACCTGGGCACAAACAGATCCCCCCTGATACCTCCAGCTCAAACACACCCCAACCAGGCACCCAGATGAAACCCAGCTTCCTAACTAATGATAGCCGTCCATTTACCCGAAGCCAAGCTGCACTAAAGNNCAAAGTTACTTTATACGCTAGTAAGAGATTGAGATATTAAAAGCACTCAAAAGCTCCTTTGAATTCCTATTATTCATTTTATTTTTCACATTTATATAGCCTCCATCTCACAATCAGGCTACTAAATGGTGGAGATGTTAAGTCCTCTACTGTGTCTGTATGTAGCTACTGAATCTAGAGCTAAACCTCCTGAGATGAAATGGCAAAAAAATGTGGATGAGTCACTCATCCCCTATATTTTTGTGTACTATATAACCTCTCAAAAATACATTTGAGTGGCCATTTCCCCTGCAACAAGAAAGGGAAGGTGTGAGCTTAATATTTCAGCAGGAGTGAAAAATAGCTCTCACTTGCTGTCAAGAATTTAGTACTGAAGGCTATTTGCAATGTTTGTAAAAGAAAGAAAGAAAATTAGGAAGGTGGTTATTTCCTGCTGGCCTTGAATTGCAACACGAAGTCTGTTTCCTCAAGGTGTTGGATAAGTACAGATAAATGTGTAAAAAAGAGCCATATAGCAGAACCTACAATATTTAGATTCTTGGGGGCAATGAAAGGAACAAAGATGCTCATTCCTTGATTTTAATGTACAAAGTCACACAAGTACACATTTTATTAGTCCTGGACATCACTGTGGTTTTTTATAATAACCCTAACGAATAATATTTGCTAATAAGACAATCATGGGGAATAGGAGGGATGCCAAAATGGATCTGAAGAATGTAATCTATCCACTATTGCTGGATCCACTATCAAAATATCTGGTCAACTTCACGTGCAAGCACCCGAACCAACTGTTTTGCAGGGCCATATTTTTACTATGACATGAAAGCAGCAGATTGGTCATGGTAGACCAGGCAATCTTGAGAGATGCATTTTAGCTGCTTGGAAAGCACAATGCCTCCCTACTGATTCTTCAGTACATTGTAATAAACAAAGCTGACTTAAACAGGAAGTGCAAAATGGCTGAGCAAAATGGCTGTCACGATAATACTTTCAACTTGCTTTATTTTTTCTTCTCTCAGTATTTAAACACTTATTTAAGTCTTTTTACTTTTTCTCACAGTGGACCTAAAGTCAACAACAATAAAAACAACAAAAACCCTAAAATAATTTGGACAGAAAAAGTATACATATCAAAGACAATGAAATAATGTACAGTGTTCTGAGAGTAGCAATGATGGATACATTGTGATGATTAATGGTGCCCTTGAGAAGAATTAATAATATTTTTTCACTAAATGGTGAAAAAGGATTGCAGACTTCATTAACCATAGCCCTCTCCTATTTTACTGAATGCTCCTAACACCTTAATTCTTTGGAAAATACCCCTTTTGGCATTTTAAAGCAATTTATCAAATACCCATATTTGGACCATAAAAGGGCATGTAATGGTAGAGATAGAATCAGCAAATCCAGGTTAATATGGAAATGAAAGTAAGGTATTCTCCTCTAGAGCAGGTCATTTATGGACCCTGATCTTTTTCAAAGGTCTCTAAAACAGGTTATGAAAACAGAACCACATGAAGGACAAGAAAGGATTATCAACTTCTTTGTCAAATGTTATCATGGATGGTAGATGAAGTGAAGTAAAAACTATCTGCCAGCTCACAGTGGCGATGCTGTGTTTGCACTGAAAATCAAATCCAGAGAGGAGTTCATCAGGCCAAAACAAGAATGCCGCCACTTGGCAAAACCACCACTTATTTTACAGCATGGAAGAGCCATTTCCATTGATTAAGGGCAGAGGTGGTATTCGGCAGGTTTTGACCAGTTCTGGAGAACCAGTAGGAGAAATTTTGAAGAGTTTGGAGAACCAGAAAATGCCACCTCTGGCTGGAGATTTTACCATATCCTTTTCCTGCCATGCCCACCAAACCACACCCACAGAACAGGTAATAAAAACATTTGAATCCCAAGTATTAAGTATTAAGGGGCCATGCCTGTGTGCAATTTTCAGCCTCAGCGGGAGGAATGACAGTGACAGTGACAGTGAGTTTATAACATTATTGGAATAGATGGGGCTGAAATGTTAGGCCTCTTTTATTGTAGGGAATGGAAAGAATGATAGGTATGTAACACCCCCTCAGAGGTTTAGGGCACCCATTTGGTTGCTCAGATGATTAAAAAAAACATCTTTGGGACAACCATGACGTGGATAATTGAGAATTTCCACAGACACTTATTCTATTCTATAGAATGCTGAACTGAACCAGTTGGAAAAAAGCCAGTGTGGATACACTCATTCAGCCACTAAAAACCAAAGTGGTTCATCACCTGAAGATGCAGTTGCTATGTCACAAATCCCAAGTCAAATCCAGTCTGTATGAAGAACCAGTAAATGGCCAATGGTAATAAAGACTTGGTTTGATTAACCAAGTTTTTCATCCCAACAAATTCCCAGTAGCAGTGTTCTTCAAAAATCTACTGCAGTATTTTGCTGTGTATCAGATTGCTTTAGGAATATGCAAAAGTACCAGTGGATACCTGGAAGCACTTTATAATTCATGCAAAGCATTTCAACAATTTGTTTTTAATCCTATCAACATGGCTAAACTTTTCATTCTTCCTTTTTTGCTCCTCAAGTCAGTATTAGTATATATTTAAAGCAGATATTGAATAATTACATGTGAAACGCAGAGAAACTTAATATAACTTATAATATTACTCTTCTTAACCTTTCATATTTAGAAAGGGCATTGGTACTGACCTGATATGCCCGTTCTCTGTGAGTTGTGAAGAGCATCCAGTGATGGGAAGGTGCTTCAGTCTCTTCTAAGAAGGCTGGGCTTAAACTTGAGGATGCTCCTCCTCCTCCATGAGACTCCTCCTTAGCATCCCCAGTTTTGCAAAGCTGAGGTATTGATACCCTATATGCTTAAGCCTATGTAATAACCGTGGCCAGAACATACTCCCTACCAGACGGAATGAAAGGGTGGGGCTGCATGCTGTTCACAGCTCACAGAGAACGGGTGTATCAGGTAAGTACCAACTCCCTTTCTCCCATGAGCTGTTCAGAGCATCCAGTGATGGGACATACCAAAGCTTGGCACTGTCCTAAGGGAGGGACTCTGTCTGGGTTGCAGGCCTAACTGTCTCTGAAATAACTTGCTGCAGAACTCGCCTACCAAATGAAGCCTCAGCAGAAGCAAATACATCAATTTTATAATTTCTAATAAATGGAGATGGAGAAGCCCAGGTTGCAGCTAGGCAAATCTCCTCTATTGTAGCTTGGGTTGCCCATGCTGCTGTGGTGGCTGCATTCCTAGTGGAATGAGCAGTAGTGACTTGGGGCACGGGTATCGAGTGAGAGTCATACGACTTAACGATGGTGGCCCTTAGCCATCTACCTATGGTAGAGGGTGAAACCTTGCGCCCCAGGGTATTAGGCTGAAAGGACACAAAGAGGGCTTCTGTCTTTCTGGAGGGCGCCGTGCGTTCTATGTAGCTGCGTAAGGCCCTTCTTATGTCCAAGCGGTGCCATTGGTGTTTGATCCTGTGTGATGGACGTGAGCAAAAATTTGGGAGCACCAGCTCTTGAGCTCTATGGAATGCCGAGTTAGCTTTTGAAATGAAGGAGGGATCTGGTCTGAGAACCACTCTATCTGAACGGAAAATGCAGAGGTCTTTGCGCACTGATAATGCAGCTAGTTCAGAGATTCTTTGGACAGATGTAATTACTATCAGGAAAACTACTTTGTAGGTTAGAAATCAAAGTGTCGTGGTCCTTAGTGGATTGAAGGGACCTGTAGTAAGGGCCAATAGTACCTTATTTAAGTCCCAAGTTGGATATCGGTGCGCTATGGGGGAGCTCAAGTTCTTGGCACCATGCAGAAAACTGCAATGTGATGGTGATGAGATATGGAGGTAAGATCATCCCAAGATATGACCGAAGCCAGGGCCGCCACCTGTCTCCGCAGGGTATTGGGTGATAACCCTTTGTTTAGGCCCCTCTGTAAAAATTCTAATAACTGCACTACTGATGTGGAAGTGGGGTCAATCTGAACCCTCTGACACCAATGGCAGAAGCTAGACCAGGTGGCCTCATAGATTTGGTTCGTCAAAGGACGTTGAGCCGACTGAATAGTGTGAATAGCTTGAGTAGAGAAGGTGTTCATCTCTCAGACATTGCCGTTCAACTTCCATATGGCTAAGTTTAGCCATTGGGGGTCCGGGTGGGCCTTGAGACAGCAATATGAACAATGATGGGATCCTCCATGGTGGTACCGTCGAGAGGTCCTTCAGGTCCGTGAACCATGCTCACCTTGTCCAATAAGGAGCCACTGATAGTAGGCCTGCTTTTTCTTCCAGCAACTTCTGAATCAATTTGGGGATCACGGGGAAGGGAGGAAAGGCGTATAGCAGTCCAGTGGGCCAGTGACATCTGTGGGCATTCACATCCTCCGCTCCCTGTGATGGGTAACGAGAAATAAATTGGGGAAGCTGTGCATTGAGTGGGAAGGCAAACAGGTCAACAACCGGTTGGCCCAACCTCCGAGTAGCCTCCAGAAAGATTGTGGGGTCCAGACACCACTCTGATTGGTCTAACGTGGCTCTGCTGAGCCAATCTGCTTGCACATTTGCTATTCCAGATATGTGCTCCGCCTTTAGAGAGAGAAGATGGATTTTGGCCCACAGGAATAGACTTTCTGCTTCCCTCATTAGTAGATTGGAATGAGTGCCCCCTTGTTTGTTGATATGGGCCTTTGCAGTTATGTTGTCTGTTAAGACGAGCATGTGTTTGCAATGGAGATGTGGGAGGAATTGTCTGAGTACCAAGTACACCGCTCTCATTTCTAGCCAGTGGATATTGCGTGCCTTCTCTGAATCTGTCCAAAGGCCTTGCGCTGTATGTATGCCTCCATCCCACTAGACTGGAGTCTGTTGTAACAATCGACCTGTGTGGATCCTTGAAAGGGCATCCCTTGTTGATTTTGGGTCGTGTCCACCATCGTAGAGACCCGAGGACGGTTGATGGAACTTTTACGTGAGTCTTGGTGTTGTCTCTCCAGGCGTGTTGGTATGGCAACAGGAACCATTGCAGGGTTCTTGCATGGAACCGGGCCCAAGGGATAACAGAAATACAAGAAATCATTTTTCCAAGCAATTTAGAAAGGAGACATAGTTGTACTTTCCTAAGAGTTCTGATCTGTTGAGCCAAATCTCTAATGCTTTCTTGTCTGTCAGGGGAGAGGAAAACTGCCTTTCAGGGTGTCAATGATGGCGCCAAGGTGAATGAGTCTAGTAAAGGGTGTTAAATGACTTTTTTGACCAATTGATTGAGAACCCATGTTGTTGTAGGGTTACAAGTATAGTTTGAATGTTCGAATTTGCTTGATTGATGGAAGATGCCAAAATAAGAATGTCATCCGAGTAGCATTGAAGTCGGATGGACCCATCTCTGAGTGATGCTGTCAAGGCAGTCAAGACCTTTGTAGAAGTTCTGGGAGCTGAAGCTAGGCCAAATGGGAGAGCAATATATTTGTAATGGATGTTATTGTAACAGAAACGAAGGAATTTGAAATGTGAGGGCCTAATTGGGATATGTAAGTGAGCTTCCATGAGGTCTATGGAGGTAAGGACATCATTTTTCTGATGCTGAGTAAGATGGATTGGAGAGTGGTCATTTTAAATTTTTGGTAAACTAAAAATTGGTTTAGATGTTTTAAGTCCAGGATTGCCCTGCATCCCCCTGAACTTTTAGGGACATGAAGAGGTGTGAATAAAAACCAAGACCTTTTTGATTAGAAGGGACGGGTTGTATGCCCCAAATATCTAGCAGATGTGCTATGGCTGTGTCCATGAGAAACCTTTTTTCTGTGTCCCTGGAAATTGGGGACTTCATAAAAAAATCGGGGTGGGGTGGGGTGGGGTGGAGTTGAACTCCAGTGCCAGACCAAATCGTACTGTGTTCTTGACCCATGCATCAGTGGTAGAGGAGTCCCATTGGTCAGCAAACATTTTTAGGTGACCGCCAATGGGAATTTCATTGTGGTCATTACTTGGACCTGCGGAAGGGCCTAGATCCTGTTCCTTGAAATTGTTTCCTAGGATGGAGTCCCCTTCTATATCTGTCCCCAGGTTCAATTCTATCTGTCTGTTGTCTGAATCCAGGCTGTCTCTGAAATCTTGGATAGTAGGGTTGGTAGAAGGGATGAAAGGAACCCCTAGGAAAGGGCTGTGGTGATCTGGACTCTGATCGACGAAAAAGAGAGGAAAGAATTTTCATTTGAGTTCTGGTTTCAATTAGGAGCGGTTCAAGCGCACTGCCAAATAGTTTGTTCTCCGAGATGGGAGCTGAGGCAAGGCGCCACTTGTGCTTGATGTCTGCCTGCCAATGCCTGAGCCAAAGTAACCTTCTAGCTGCAATTTGGAAAGCAGTAGCCCTAGAAGAAAATTTAACGACATTGAAGGTAGCATCTGCCGAAAACTCTGCAGTGGCGATTAATTTAGCCACATCTTGATGTGCCCTAATATTTGAGGATGGAATGGTATCCCTCAGATGGCAGAGCCATCTGAGAGATGATCTGGTGAAAAAGGAGGTGGCTGTGGCCGCTCGATGGCCCATGCATCTGAGATGTGTGCCCTGCGGAGGGCTAGTTCTGCCCTCTTTTCCTCAGGCTTGAGAGCCTCTTCAGCTTCACTTGGGATGGCTGAGGAAGATGCAAGTGCAATGATAGGCTTGTCGACTTCCGGAGTGTTTAGAAATTTAGAGAACTTGGGTGCCAAATTATAGTATTTTTTACCATGTCCTGTGGGAACGGGATATGAGCCTGCTGCAGTCCATTGTTTTTGCACTAAATTGGAAAACATGTGGCACAGGGATAACCTCTGCCTAAGTGACTGGTTGAGAGAATATGAGATCCTCTGCTTCCCCTGGAGTATTTGGTGGGGGAGGGGTACCTGTATTATCCAGGTTGGTATTATCCAGGTCAGTGTTCTTGGCCTTAAACAGCAGGGATTTAAATAATTGTGGGAAGAATAATCCTGTAAATATGGGGAGGTCAGGTGAGAGGTCTTCATCATCAGACATTCCCCTTTCTAGAGGATCCACCTCTGATAATACCTGGTCAACGGTGTGTACCAACCACTCATCCATTTGATCCATTGGATTCCCCTTGATCTCCCATATCCTGTGTGTACTGAGGGTCTCTGACAGTGAGCAACGATAGTTCTGCCAGGGGGGGGGGTACCTGATGAAGATGTGGATCCATGATGCCCAGAGATCATTCAGGAAGAGATCCGCAAACTGAAGCTGAGGGTGTTCGTCCTTCCTGAATAGCCTGTTGGACGCCTGCTGAAATGCCCTTCTGGATAGCTCGCTCCATCTACGCCCTCATGTTGGCAGGGATTTCCTCCAGAAGATCCTTCTCTTGTCTGAGGCCAGCTGCAGTTGGCATGAATGTTGCCTCTGGGGCCCTCCATGGGGAGAGAATGTTAGAAAGAGCCTCCTGAGGAGGTTTTATCGATATTCTGCTCCTTCTGGATAAATCCAGAGGGGCTTTTCGAGGGTTCTGGGCCTGTGAGGTACAGGGTATGATGAGTGGTGAAGCGTTGGGTTGTACAGCTGCTCATGTATGTTTTTACACCTGCCTTTCTCATGCCTGATGGTGTCTGCATACATCTTTCTCTGCTGCCTTAGAGGTCTTTTTGGGCTCCATGGATTTATCTCTATTTTTAGCAGTTAGTCTATATCTGGAGTTGTAGTTGCTGGCCATGGTAGTGCCTTTGATAGATTAGCAATGTAAAGAGGCTATGAAATTAGGTGGCTGGAACACCTAGGGGCCTGCTCCCTTAAAGGGCAGGGAATCCTGGAATAGTTCCCTGATGCCTTTAGCAAATGTTGTCTCCTTGTTCTGTTTTGCTTTGTTTTATATCTATATCTATAAGTTTTCTGAGGTTTTCGCGGGTATTTGTATGTGGATCTTTGGTTATTTGAGTTTTCTCCCATGTAAAATTGGAAATATTTTGGCAACATTTCAATGAAATCTCATTTGTCATCTTCAGGCTTGGTCTTCAGCTCTGTGCTTCTCAGAGTGATGTGAGCTTGCAGCTGCTTCTTCCTTTTAACNAGTTGTCGGGGGATTTGAGCTGGTGAGCTGTGATCCTGTTGTTTGGCTTTGCATTTGTGGTCATGCCACATCTTCATGTTGGGCGTCAGTTCACTTCATGTATGTGTCGGAGGGATTTGAAGTGGGTAGTGATGCAGCTGCGGTACGGCTTCTGGTCCGTGGTTGTGTCTCATCATCTGTGTGGGTGTGAATCTGCTTTCTACGTGGAAGTGTGGTGGTAGCATCTTGTGTGGCACTTGTGGGTGAGGGCCTGGTGTCATTCTTCATGTTAGGTACTCGTTTGTTAATGAGGGCGGGCTTCCAAATGGCTGGTACGCGGGAGGTATCATCTCGTTTATTCATGCTGTGGGTGTTTTACTATCTCTATGGCTTCTCTGATTATTCTGTTGTTGAAGTGTTCAGTTTTGGTGATAGTTCTGGTATTTTTAAAGTCAATCTCATGTCCTGTGGCTTTGAGGTGTTGGACCAGGGAAGAGGTCGGTTCTTNTTGTGCGCTAATTCTTCTGTTGGTTTGTCTGATGTATGTGTTGGGGCAGGCAGTGCATGGGATTTCGTATACTCCTTGGTTTTCTAACTCAATTCTGTCTTTAGGATTTCTTAGGATGGTGGATATTTTTCTGTTGGCAGGGATTTGTTGGCAGCACAAAGCCAAAGACACAAGCCTGAAGATGATGAATGAGACTTCATCAAAACATCGCCTAGATACTTCCAATTTTACGCAGGAGAAAACCCGAATAACCAAAGATCCACATACAAATATCCGCGAAAACCTCAGAAAACAAACACACACACACACAGATACACATTCACATTCACATTCACATACATATAGATACACATGCACACACACACACACACACACACAAACACACACACACATATATTAATGACGTAAATGTTTATAGAATTTAAGTCAAGTCAATTTTTGAATAACGTACTTGTAATATCAAATATGGAGACCGGAACACCCCCCCTCCAAACCCAGCACCTATATGAGGGCACAGGGTGTTGTGTATACAATAAAGTTAATAAAGTGTGAGCTTGGGGTGAAGTGCAGGGTTCTGGCCCTGCACTTCTGATTGGCTGTTGGGCGGCCAGACCGGATTGGCCAGTTCTAACGAATCTGATTGGCCCTTAACTAAGAGTTCCTATTGGTTGAAAGAGCTAGCGTTCCTAGCTCGTTATTGGTTAAAACTTACAAGGGATGCCCATATAAGGCAGAGTTCACTGTTGTTAAATAGAGAAGTCACTATGTAATTAAAGAGCTGAAGTTCACCGTTCAGAGGCTGTCTCCATTCATTTCGACCCATGCTCAGTTCTTAACACTGGCGACGAGGGTGGGATGTGGAGATGTCTGAACCGAAGAAGCCAGGAAGCAAATACCGAGCACGTGACAGACGACGCCAACAACGGAACCATATCTGGCGGCATCGTACCACCCGCTCCATTCGATCCAAACCAAGAGGATTGGGAATCCTACATGGATCGCTTCCAAATGTTTCTCGAGACGAACAACCTAAAAGACGCCACGCCAGCAAAGAAAAGAGCATTGTTCCTGACGCACTGCGGCCCAGCCATCTTTAAGATGGCTAAAGCGCTCGCCAAACCTTGAGAAGTGAAGGCCATGAGCTGGGATGACCTCAAACCCATCCTGAGAGACCATTACGCACCAACCTTGCCTACGCTCGTGAGACACCACGAGTTTTATCAAAGGAACCAACGAAAGGGGGAGAGTGTGGCCGATTTTGTGGCAGACCTCCGAAATTTAGGGGGCCTCTGCGGGTTCGCCGATTTAGAAGAGGCACTGAGAGATCGAATAGTTCAGGGATTAGATGCACTCAGCGTTCAAAGCAAGTTGATGGCAAAAGGTGACATCAGCCTTGCTGATGCCATTGCCGACGCAGTTGCAGCAGAGGCAACCAAGAAGTCGGCCGCACAGCTTCGCAGAACCCGAAACCCGGTACCGCCACCGACTGGCGACATTTCTACCAGCCCAGAAGAGAAAGCCACCACCATGCACCATGAGGACCTCTCTTCGTCGTCAGACAGCGACGAAGAAGGGGTCCACCGATTGCAGTCTGATTGGGACCATTGTCCAAAGTCCTTACACCCTTGCGCTGGCTGTGGAGCCAACCATGCCAGGTCCGAATGCAAATTCCGTGACGCACTCTGCCACGAG
>BHEV01048377.1:0-38042 GCA_004319985.1 Emydocephalus ijimae
CGTATTGGTTAACGGAGCTAGCGCTCCTGGGTTGTTATTGGTTAAAATAGTTATGGGGTTGCCTATATAACGAAGGCTATCGCAGTCGTCCAGTTTGAGCTGTCACCATGTAAATAAAGAGTTGAAGTTCACCGTTTCACCGGCTTGTCTCCATTCTTTATCGCCCATGCTTCAAACTTAACAGTATGGGTGAAAAATGTTGGCTACAATATAGACCTGGAAAATTGGGAGAGAATGTGTGGATCAAATTACAAACTACAAATTACAAACTAATTACATCCACAGCATACAAAGAAAATCAATACAAAATGTTCTACAGATGGCACCTTCCTCCCACTAGATTGGCAAAAATGTTTAACTCTGACCCAAATTGTTGGAAATGTGGAAAAGAAAAAGGCACTTATTTTCATACCTGGTGGACATGCCAGGAAGTGAAAAAAATATTGGAATACAATTAGACAATGGATAGAAGAAATCACGAATCAGAAAATTGAATTTAATCCAGAAACTTTTTTATTAGGTATAACACAAAAAAATACAATAAAACAGATAGATATATTATGTTACATACATTAACAGCTGCAAGGATTTCGTATGCACAACTCTGGAAGGAAAAAAGGGTTCCACTGGGAGACATGGTTATAAAAAAAGTAATAGATTGTATAGAGATGGACAGGCTAACGATGAAAATAAAAGACAGAGAAGATTCAACTTATTATAGGGCCTGGGATGCCTGGGATGAGTGGTTTAGAAATAAAAATAAAATGAAATGGCAATTTGGAAAAGAATGAGGGAATATGTAAATATGTAAATATACCATGGAGAAGATTGAGATGGAAGGATAAAAGATACTGATTTATAACAAGAGTAAAATGTAATGGTAAAGGAATAAGTAAATACATGTACTGAAAAATGTGAGGAGATGCAAAAAATGTCTTGATGTTGATAACAATGTATAAAGTTTTATTTTATGTTTTTAAAATTTGGAAACTTAATAAAATTTATTTTTTAAAAAAGAAATTCAGACTGTATTTTATGATATTTATTAAAATGTTAAAATTTCTGTTATGAACTAATAAAACGCTAAAATAAAGTTTTATCAAACCTTTAGAAAAAGCAGGGTTCTAATCCTGAACTTCTGATTGGCCGATAATAGCGATATTGGATTGGTCCGTTCAGGAGAATCTGATTGGCTTTTAATGAGCCACTCTTATTGGTTCAAGGGGTTAACACTCCACGTTTCTCATTGGTTACTAGATCAGCAGCCTGCCCTATAAAAGGGCTGCTGCTGCCCTAGGGTTTTGCTCTGTTCAGAATGTTTAATAAAGAGTTGAAGTTCACTGTTCACGTCTCCGTTCCTTACACCCATGCGCAGAACTTAACATTGGCGATGAGGATGGGATGCGGAGACATCAGAGCTGACTGAACACTACAGAGCACCAAACAGAGCACGTGGCTGAAGGCACATCGACAGCGGAAACCATGTCCGGCGGCGCCATACCACCTGCTCCATTTGACCCGGCACAAGAAGACTGGGACTCGTACATGGACCGGTTCCAGATGTTTCTGGAGACCAACAACTTGAAGGATGCCACTACGGGAAAAAAGTGAGCGGTATTCCTGACCCACTGCGGACCTGCCGTTTTTAAGATGGCCAAGGCACTGGCGAAACCGGCTGAGGTGAAATCCATGGACTGGGACGTCCTCGAGCCCCTCCTACGGGCCCACTATGCACCTACCGTACCAAAGCTTGTCCGAAGACATGAATTTTACCAGAGAGATCAGCAGAAAGGAGAGAGCGTTGCAGATTTCATCGCGGATCTCCGGAACCTGGGAGGCCTCTGTGGGTTCGCCGACCTCGAAGAAGCTCTGAGAGACCAAATAATTCTGGGATTAGATACACCACATGTGCAAAGTAAGCTTATGACGAAAGGCAACATCAGCCTTGCAGATGCCATCGCTGATGCTGCTGCAGCAGAAGCAAGCAGGAAGTTGGCCGCACCAACGCACCGCTCCACCAACTCGCCAGTGATACCTCACCTTACCTAGAGAGACACGCAATGGCAACCCACCATGAGGAACTCGAATCGTCATCAGAAAGTGATGAGGAGGAGGTCAACTGGCTCCGGTCTGAACGTGACCAACGCCATCAGCAGAATCAAAGACTACAGCACCAATGCGCAGGTTGTGGGGCAAACCACCCGCGATCAGACTGCAAATTCCTCGACGCACTCTGCAACTTTTGTGGGAAAAGAGGCCACATCGGAAAGGTCTGTAGAAGCAAGCAAGGATCCAGCCCACTTTAGAGGAAAACCAACTACCGCCAAACCACAGGGAATCGTCCTGTGAGGCGGGAACATTTGAACCACCAATGGAACAACCACTCCTACAGAAATAAACCACTGGCCAATTCAACGAAATGAGAAGAGGCACACCAAACCATTACAATTGGTCACGCCTCATCACTAGATGCAAAGAAGATCCACGTGAAGGTCGCCATCGAAAACCAGCCCTGCGTGATGGAAGTCGATTCAGGATCATTTCTCTCGATGGTTTCCTGGAAGACCCTTAAACAATTAATCCCTGCCATCCAGCGGCAAGACCTCAGAACCCAAAGAATCATACTCAAGTATTATCAAGGAAACCGAATTCGAGATGGTGGAAAGCAGGAGCGAAAGAATTCAGCAATCGGGTGTGACAAATGAAGAAGAATCAGGGAGGGGGGTGTCCTCGCCACAGAGGAACACCTCAACAGAAGCAAGCCCGCAAAGATCAGAGGACAACAACGAGAACATTAGCGGCACTGAGTCATCCAATGAGGATACGGAACCACCGGTACCTGATTTGCCCAAAAACGTCCCGCCAAAACCGGATTACAGATAGGAACCGGTGGGACAGCGTAAATCTAATAGACAGTCAAAACAACCTTCATACCTGAGGGATTACGTCACTGCACCCCTTAAACGGAACCTGGGGGGGAAGGGGTGTTATGAACTAATAAAACGCTTAAATAAAGTTTTATCAAACCTTTAGAAAAAGCAGGGTTCTAATCCTGCACTTCTGATTGGCCGATAATAGTGATATCGGATTGGTCTGTTCAGGGGAATCTGATTGGCTGTTAACGAGCCACTCTCATTGGTTCAAGGAGTTAACACTCCACGTTTCTCATTGGTTACTAGATCAGCAGCCTGCCCTATAAAAGGGCTGCTGCTGCCCTAGGTTTTTGCTCTGTTCAGAATCATTAATAAAGAGTTGAAGTTCACTGTTCACTGCCTCGTCTCCGTTCCTTACACCCATGCGCAGAACTTAACAATTTCCCCATCCTATTGCAACTTTTTAAATCATTCCCCATTTAAGAAAAAAAATTCCCAAACACCATGTTGTGAGCTGCAGTTGAAAATGAGAATGTCAAAAAGAATAGTGCTGCTTTAAGTACAAAAAGGGCCCAAATGAACTGTGGCCTCCCCTTTTAGTCTCCAGCTATTTGTTTTTATCATGTTGGAAGTTTCTATTATAGCACTTGCCTGCCTGAAAAACTCTGGAAAGACTTGGTTTCCATGGTGACACTTTTCTTTTTCATACATATTTATCATTTAAAAAGCAGGAAACCCACCCTCATTTTTTTTCTTCAGTGAATGCTACTTTTAGCACTTAATAACCGAAGTCAGCGCTGATTTATTTTTTTGTGTCAGTGTGTCTTAAACATATCCCTCCTATTAATAAAACTCATGGAGTGGCACAGTAATTTTCTTGTAAGTAGTTTATTTTAAACATGTCTTCTGAAAACATTCATTGTGTCTCTTCCCCTCAAAACAGAGGTGTGTTCCCTTCTTAAACTCCTTTTCAATTAACACGGTATTTAATATTTGGCCAGGTTTCTAACTATTGCATCCTGATCATGCCAAACATCATCTTTAACCATATAGCTGGGCACAGAAATGTCACTGTTTTTCTGAAGGATTTTTAATGAGTATTTTTTTAAAAAGACAATTATAGTTACTGCCTTTCTCATATGCAAACTGGCTTATGTTGGGATGTTGGAATGGATAGACTATACCAGCTTTAGATAGAACATCCATCAAAGGAGTGAAACCCTCACAGGGTAAATTATTCAAGACTTTCTTTGAGATGATAGACAATTTCGTACTAATTGACTCATGGATATATAAAAATGGAAATGCCAGAGAATATACCTTCTTTTCTGAAAGACATACATCTTTTTCAAGAATTGATATGATATGGATATCTAAAAATCTTTCAAATAAAATCCTGAAAGTGAATATCCTAACTAAATCTTTCTCTGACTATAACTCTGTGCTTTTGGCTTTAAGAGGAAAGAGCTCTAATTTTAGATGGAGATTAAATGAAGCCATTGTCAACTCGTAAATCATTCCTATGCATATTTCCGAGTTGCCATAAGAAGGAAGCAGGGAAAGGCCTGAGGGAGCAGTGCAGCTGATGAAGGCCACAAGCAAATTCCATTCTTATCTTGTGGAGATTGTAGCCAAGGCTACTGGATCTTCTGCCCTCAAAAATCCTTCATTGGAGAGTATGATTGATGGACACCCAGCCCATTAATGTGTCTCTGGAGAATCTGATTTATGACACACCCAGGGGAGTTGGGGGAAACAGGGTTATAGGTGACAGTAAATTACATGTCTCAGAATTGGCTTCATACGGTTAGTGCTGGCCATGTTGCTCCTAATAAATCTTTTCGATTCTTTTGAAGCTTGGTTCAAGCTCATTATTTAATTAATTAGGGCAATTGTGGGAACCCTGACAGCTATTTTACAAAAGGAAAAGATTGTAAAAAATTGTAAAAAGAAACTGCAGGAATACTTCAGGAATAATTTGAGCAAAGGGACAAGTTTAACAATATTATGGAATGTTAGTAAAGCAGTTATGAGGGGCTATTTTATATGTTTAGAAAAAAAAATCCCAGGAAAAGACTCAAAGGATATTGAGTGAAATTAGACAGAAAGAAATTCAGCGGCAAAAGACACTGACAGATCCTAAAATTTTACATCATATTAAATTGTTATGGCAACAACTATCTATGTTAAATGTACAGGAAATAGAAAAAATATTGAACAATGCCAAACAAAGACATTTTGAATTTGCAAATAAACCTGGCAGATGGTTGGCATATAAGAAAAGAAAGAGAAAAAACAATGATTGGAAAAATTTGCGAAGGCAATAATATAACAACAGACTTCAAGGATGAACTTCTTCAATCATTAAAGGACACAGTGAAAGATATATTACAAGGGGGAAATATACCCCAGACATGGAAAGGTGCCAATGTTGTGCTACTTCCAAAGAAGGATCAATATACAGTATTACAAAGACAAATAATTATAGACCAATTTCATTATTAAATAAACATTACAAACTCTTTGCCACCATTCTGGCAGAAAGACTAAAGAAGATTCTACAGAAGAAGATACATGAAGATCAAGTAGGTTTTTTGCCAAAAAGGCAGCTAAGAGATAATGTGAGGACTGTCTTAAATATTATTGAATATTTACAATATCATAATGAGAAATGGGCTGTATTTTTAGATGCAGAGAAAGTCTTCGACAATCTAAATTGGGCCTTTATGCTTAAGGTGTTGGAAGAAATGGATTTGGAGTGAATTTTATCCAAGGAATTAAAGTGATTTACATGTCACAGACTGCAAAAATTGTCATAAATGATGTCTTAACTAACTCATGCAAAATTCAAAAGGATACAAGACAGGAATGTCCTTTGCCCTTCTATCTTGGTTTTGGAAGTCCTGAAGAAAAGTATTAGATAAGAGGTATAAATATTAAGGAAGAAACTTATAAATTGAGGACCTTCACTGATGATCTGTATCTTTTTATATTTTTACAGGACCCCAAAAATAATATAGAATACTTGATGAGGAAGCTGAATGAGTTTGGGGTTTTGGCAGATTTCAAAATAAATAAACAGAAAACAACAATGCTGATCAAGAATATTGTCTTCTCAGGATGGTGATATTTGGAACAAAAAGTTGGGCTTTAGGGTTGAAAAAAAGGTGAAATAATTAGGGGTTATGTTGACAAATACAAATATAAAACTTTCAAAATAATGATGTCCCTGTCCGGAGGGATATTAAACAAGATTTACAAACATGGAAAAAATTGCATCATTAGTGGGAAGAATTTCTGTAATTAAGATGAATATTTTACCAAAGATGCTTTTTTTTATTTCAGATGTTACCAATCCTTCCAAAAGATAATCCATTTAAACAATGGCAGGAGAATATCTCTAAGTTCATATGCAAGGGAAAAAAACTAGAATTAGATATATGCTATTGCAAGATGCCAAGAAAAGAGGGGGGGGCTGGGTCTATCAGATATGAAATTATATTTAATGCATGCTGTTTGACCTGAGCAAAAGAGGGTAAGTCTCCAGAATAAAGAGGTTACTCAAATTAGAGAGCTATGAATTAAGATTTGGATGGCACAGCTACTTATGGTATGACAAAAGTAAAGTTAATGTTGATTTTGATAACCATTTTTTTAGTCGTGCAATACTATGAGTTTGGAATAAATATAAAATAAAGCTCTCTACGAAGCTGCCCCTTTCGATGTCACCACAGGAAGCCTTTTTCAGAAAAGAAATGGTGATTGACCTACGGTAAAATTTTATCTTTCAACTCTGGTGGCCCAATATTAAAGCCGAGGGAAGAACTTGAATCAGAAGGTTATATTTGTCATCAGTTTACTTATCAACAAGTGAAAGAAAGGTTTAAACTGGATTAAAAAAATGTTATGGATTTGACTTGGTTAAAAATGAATTGGAAATTTCATTATATGGCAATGATGAACATATTATTGCTAAGATCTATAAAATGTTATTGAAACTAAATTTGGAAAATGAACATGTAAAACATTGTATGATTCAATGGACAAGGAGTTTTGGATACAATGTGATGCTTGAACAATGGGAAAATATGTAGATGAAGGGTTTAAAATTCACATTAAAGTATAATCTAAAATAAAAATTTTATAAGATGATGTATTGTTGGTATTTTACACCAGGTAAGTTATCTGAGATGTATAAGGGAAGTCAAATGAATGTTGGAAGTGTAAAAGTAAAGAGAGAACTTTTTATCATCTATGGTGGACATGTAATAAAGCAAAAAAAAAAAAAAGGAATATGATTCACATTTAAATGCAGAAAGTTTTGAAAATGGAGATAAAATTGAAAACAGAACTTTTTCTTTTGGGCTTAATGGAAAAAAAACTAGAGAAAAAAAATGGAACTTTGTTATTATATGTGTTGACAGCAGCAAGACTATTGTATGCACAAAAATGGAAGGACACTTCGATTCCTACTATGGATGAATGGTTGCAGAAGTTGATGGAGTTGGCTGAAATGCCAAAACTTTGATTAAAGAAAAGAATGTAAGTACTTTTGTATCAACATGGAGACTTCTTCTGAACTTGATGTAGAGAAGAGTGAAACTCTGACTTTGGGTTTTAGTGATTAGATCTTTATAGAAATGGCTTGTTCATATTACTATGAAAAAGCAAAAAGCTGTGATTTGATGCCTTATTTTACTGTAACAGAGAGAGTTGGAAGTCGGTGCTTCTTTTTCTTTCTCTTCCTTACTTCTCACTTCTCTTCCCCCTTCTGCCCTTCCTGCTTTTCTATTTACTTTATATTTTGTATTTTATAATACTTTATAACTCAATAAAAATGTTAATGGAGGGGGAAAAAAGACAATTGTAGTAACAATTTAACAAGAAAAAAAATCATACTCAACCTTTCCCTGTTAATTAAAGCCAAATGAGATATGGACCGTTTGGATTTTACTTCACTTGAAGTGAAGCCTTTTTTTGAATTCGAGTGTAATTGTCTATTCCACAATCTGGAAAAAACAAAAATGTTATGTCTACCTCCTCTGTTCACACTCCTTTTAACTGTATGTTAAAGAAAATAAGTTAAGCTGCAATGGGTTACAATAGCAAGCATACTGAAAATCCAACAGTATGATATATTTCAGAAGTCTCCTTTGTCAGAGATTTTTTTTTTCACACTCTGGAAATCAAAGGAATTGATCCCACTTCACCCAGAAGTAAGATAATTTGCTTATCATTAAATCATTCTGCAATAAGTGAATCTATTTTCTGAGTGGTGATTTCATTTTTTTAAAAGTCCATTCAGAGGGTTCCAATAACACTTTAGGATCAAAAGTGGGTCAAGCAAGCTCGGTTTCAGTCAGACCTTTGGTCTGTCTCTTCCTGTTCCAACTCCATTAACAAGGATGCAAGCACTACATTTGGGAAATGTGAAATAATGGCCACCCAACCGGACCACTGAAGGTGACCAAGCAGAAGAGTAAGTGGCAGGCAGATGCAGTGCTACTGGGACCCAAAACTCAATGAGATAAGGACCAGGTAGAAAGAATGGCAATTCTTTTAAGGCAGATAATAGCTATTAATAACTGGGCCAGATACTATATTGACTTTAGAGATATTTTCCACACATACCCTATCATCATCTTACAAACAAATGGCCCATTACTCAAAGTGAGGCATAGTATTTATTGTTTAGACTACAGCAAAGAAGTCCTAGTATTCCATAAGGCTTGGGTATGTAGTGGTGTGTGGAAGACATTGCAAAAACGGTGGTTATATTTTTATATAATCAGGAACATAACAGCAACATTGCCTTAGATATTTAAAACATAACATCCATGGAAAGTTTTCAGATCACTCTGGGCTAACCCATGAAGATACTATGTTCCAGCTATATTCTGGGAGGTTTCTATGCATCAAAAAATGCATGTGCTCTGTAACTTAATAATAACTGTGCAAGTTACAAGAGGTTGTTCTGCCATGAACAAATAGCACTAAAGTTAAAAAATATTCCCAGATTTTATTTTCTAATTTTTTACATATTGGAAATACAAATCAGAATGCTTATGAAGGGCATCTCTTCCCTTATGTGCTTTCCATCCACTTCTTTCACATGTGCTTTGTGTTACAGAGCAGACCTATAATAATATAAATTATTTGTAATAATAGAAATCTAGCCAGCTTCAGAAATAGCTTCTTTTGAAAATATGCTCAGTATAAAGGAGGAATAAGTGTTTTAATGAGTTACTGCTACTATCGTAAAAAGAGCAGTTGGAGAGATTTTAACATCTGAAATTTTATTGTAGACAATAATTATAATGAAATTTATTTAGAAAGTCCATTATTTAGCTTACTTTACAATGATCTATTGTATTTCTGTCCTTACTATAAGAATTTTCTTTTTCTTTTTATCATATATAACTAGTTCAGTCCAGAGTGTGATAACATCTCCTTGATTTATTTATCCTCCATTGTACAGCTGAGGTGGTCTTCATATATGCATTAATAATGTTTACATTTATAAAATGAAACACAGACATTCTCCTGGAGTGAAAGATCATAGGGTCAACAAAATACAGAGATTAGATCATCTATTTAAGTTGACTGCAATGCGGTGAAATTCACAGATTTTAATATCATCTTCTCATTGTGCAACTGAAGCCAAGATGTTACTTAGATTGTCTACCTTTTCAGTACTTAAAACAAAACAAAACAAAACAAAACAAAAAGAATGAGTACAGCTTATCTGACACTGAACACTTGCACAACAATAAAACAATAAACCTCACATTACCACCATCCAGAATGTTTTTCTATATCAGTTTATCTGCTGAAAATTTTTTGCACAAAGATAGTGAAACATCATTTCAGGTTAATTTGAACATATATTAGTCCAAACATTACTATTGTGTAGAGTTGTAACCAGACTCAATATGGCCATGTTTCTCCTTGATAACTACAACATACCCAGAAACTTTAATATACAGAGAAAGGTCATATGATGCTTTAATGATGTTTCCTTCATTACCAAATCTCTCTATGGAGTCTATACTTTTTAAAAAATATTTTATACTTCCAAATTTAGATTAAGAAATAACTACTATCATTGGCATTGAAGTCCCAATCCTTCAAAAGTATAAAACTTCCTGGGACGGTGAGTCTACATGTGTTGAACTTCAGAGTGTAAGAACTCCAACATCTTGTAGCAGAGATTCTAGTTCTAGAAAGACCAATTTCATTACAAAGGCTTCTTGGATTTAGCTATCCAGATTGAACAATAATTATTTGGAATTATTTGTTTATGGTTTATTATTATGATTGGGCTTGGATTTCTAGCACACATTTCTAAACAATTGAAATTTCTTCTCCAAACATAAACATAAATTTGAATCTTATACTGAAGCTTTTGATTTTATCTACTGTTTTCCTGCACCCAAAACAGAACAATCCTGATAAAGAACTTCTGAATGACATTCTTCTAAGGCAGGGGTGTCAAAGTTTGCCCTGCATGCTGCAGTGGCGAATGGAACTGGAAAGCAGGTTAGTGAAGGGATGTGACTGCCCTGGGGTGTGGGGGCATGGTGTGTGTGTGTGAGGGTTTGGCATAGGTTGCTTGGCTGAAGGGCCCTCAGGTAAGCCGGTATGGGGCGGGTGGGGCAGTTCCATCACCCCACTCCCTCGCTTCATTCTTTACCACTTTTTCTCCTTGATCACCACCATAATGGAGCAGGAAGCTGAGCAACACACTGATGTAGTGACCACAAAGCGAGGTGGGGGTGGAGGTCGAAGCAAGTTGAAGGGTGCCGAGCTGGCCCCCCATGCCCTGCACTGGCTTACCTGAGCATCCTACAGCCAGGTCATCAACATCCTGACAACTGCCTCAGTTGGCAGTGAGGAGGAGGAGTGGGGAGAAGTTGCCGACCAGGCACTGAAGCACTGCCACTACCACCTCAGTAACACACACACATACAGAGAGAGATCCATTCTCTATTTGTGTGTGTGTGTGTGTGTGTGTGTGTTATGTCTCACCTTTCTTCTTTTCAAAAAAGATGAAAGAGAACAAACTCACACAAACACAGGCAGGCAAGCTGACTCGGACTTTACAGGGTTAATTCCTTTATACTGATCATGTCCTTGGCATTCCAACACACTCTGCCTGCCAAGTCTGAAAAGATAACAAGAAAAACTACTCACTAAAGATTCCCAAGCAGACCACAAAAAACAGTCACAACGAAACCTGGAAGAGAAGTAAACTTTGTCCCGTACAAAGTTTCTGGAGAAAACACACCCACTTTTATCCCCTGTGGGGTGTGGCTCAATGACTCAGCTCACTCTCTGACCCTCCCACGTCTCCTACGTTGCTGCTCACGTTTCTCCCTACGACGCTGCCTAGGATCAAGCCAACATTCTTCCTCTTGACTCCCTGTCAGGGGCTGCTTCGATATGCCTTCCTCTTGATTAATCTCAGGCTGTTCCTCTCGGTTGTCTGATGAAACCTGAGGTATTATCAGGGAGGAAGGCATTACCAGAAAGGAAGGTCCTGGGGAGGAAGGCATTCCCAGTTCCTCCTCCTCATCTTGTGAGTCCTCTTCCTCTAACAGCACAGACTCGGGAATTGGAGCCACAACACTGTGTGTGTGTGTGTGTGTGTGTGTGTGTGAGAGAGAGAGAGAGAGAGAGAGAGAGAGAGGAAGGGAGGGAGGGAGGCAGGGGAAGAGGGAGACCAATCCGATCCAACCCTGGAGAGTTATACCAGGGTTGGCGACAGTGTGGTTCAGTTCCTGGCCGGTGGGACACTTCTCACTTGGCCACTTTCCATCCTTCTTCTCCCCACCCCTCCTCCTCCTTCAGACAAAAACTATGCTTTTCATCTGTCCGTTGCAGCCCAGCACCTGAGATTTACTTTGACAGCAGTGGGGATTGGGGGATGGTCAATCCCTATTCATGGTGGGTGCAGCGGAGAAGGCAGAATGCAATTCCCCACCCCTCAAAAACAGCCTGGCAAGGGTGGGGTGGGAAACCGAGTGGCGCTGAAAGCAGTTGAAGGCACACCAATTGTAGCTGCCCCACCCACTGCCTCACCTCACCTCATCCTGCAGGATGAACCTCCCACCCACCACCCACCAGAGACCCTTGAAATCTCTCCCTGTGATGACCCAGGGCATGGTCACGAAAGCAACACAGAACAGGTCTAACTCCCCTTTATTGCTCCAACTTTGCCCCCAACGTCCCCACATTGACTACAAGTCCTGGAGCAAAGTTGTCACAAGCACCTTCAGTGGCTTTCACTGAGAGTAGTCCAATAAGCCAGGTTTACCCAAACAGTAACCAGAACCAGCAGTCCAATAAGCCAGGTTTAGCTAAACAGTAACCAGGGCTAGCAGTCCAACAAGCCAGGTTTAGCCAAACAGTAACCAGGGCCAGCACTCCAACAAGCCAGGTTTAGCCAAACAGTAACCAGGGCCAGCACTCCAACAAGCCAGGTTTTGCCAAACAGTAACCAGGGCTAGCAGTCCAACAAGCCAGGTTTAGCCAAACAGTAGCCAGGGCTAGCAGTCCAACAAGCCAGGTTTAGCCAAACAGTAACCAGGGCTTGCAGTCCAATAAGCCAGGTTTAGCCAAACAGTAACCAGGGCTAGCAGTCCAACAAGCCAGGTTTAGCCAAACAGTAACCAGGGCTAGCAGTCCAACAAGCCAGGTTTAGCCAAACAGTAACCAGGGCTAGCAGTCCAACAAGCCAGGTTTAGCCAAACAGTAACCAGGGCTAGCAGTCCAACAAGCCAGGTTTAGCCAAACAGTAACCAGGGCTAGCAGTCCAACAAGCCAGGTTTAGCCAAACAGTAACCAGGGCTAGCAGTCCAACAAGCCAGGTTTAGCCAAACAGTAACCAGGGCTAGCAGTCCAACAAGCCAGGTTTAGCCAAACAGTAACCAGGGCTAGCAGTCCAATAAGCCAGGTTTAGCCAAACAGTAACCAGGGCTAGCAGTCCAACAAGCCAGGTTTAGCCAAACAGTAACCAGGGCCAGCAGTCCAATAAGCCAGGTTTAGCTAAACAGTAACCAGGGCTAGTAGTCCAACAAGCCAGGTTTAGCCAAACAGTAACCAGGGCCACCAGTCCAACAAGCTAGGTTTAGCCAAACAGTAACCAGGGCCAGCAGTCCAATAAGGCAGGTTTAGCCAAACAGTAACCAGGGCTAGCAGTCTAACAAGCCAGGTTTAGCCAAACGGTAACCAGGGGCAGCAGTCCAGTGAAACAGGCAAACCAGGTGAGCCCCACAAGACTGAGCATAGTAATCTCCAGGCATCAGCAAATGCTCACAAGTCTCCACAGATTCAATGCTTGTTCCTGACAAATGACTCTCCCACCAACACTTCCTTACATCTCAGTTCTCCCTCGTATCTCGCTCAAGTCTGCGTTGGTCTCACCTTCTCCCTTCTCTGCATGCTCCAGGACCATGGTAGCTAACCTTTGGGGGCTCCTGTGCCAAAAATTGTGCATGCACTTGCAGGCTCATACTTGCGTGCAAGCCCCCAGAAGGCAATGAGTGCCCCCACCCCCTTTCGCAAGTGCGCATAATCCCCACCCACCCTCTCACCCCTGCCACCCTGTTACCTACACTGCACCTCACAGCTGATCTTCAGCTGATTTGAGGCCTTTTTTTGGCCTCCCAAAGGCTTGAGGAAGGCTCCTGCAGGCTTTGCAGGCTGAAAAGTAGCCCCGTTTTGTCACTTCCGGTATTTTTGGAAAATCAGCTGTGAGGCACACCCATGCCCAGTTAGGTAAGTTTGCCTGCAGCTCGTGTGCCAGCACGAATGGCTTAGGTTCGCCATCACGGCTCTAGGACCAGGAGGGGATGGTCTTTGCTCTTTGCCTCATCTCTGATTCTACTGCTCCTCCCTCTCTTCAACCTTTCTAATCTTTAAAAGCCTTGCCTGGATTGACTCTGTCCTTCCCCAGTTCCCTCCAAGACCAACAGAGCCGCCCTGTTTATCTCTGTTGGTTGTTCCAGCTCATCTCCCCCCCCCCCATAGATTCAGACTCCAATGGGTCCATGATACTCCCCAACCCCACCCAGCCCCCACAGGCAGTACCCACATGATGTCAAGCTGGCCATATCCGAGGGACATGCCCAGTTAGCCACATGTCTGCCCCAGAGCACAACCACAATACCGACCTGGCCTTCAACAAAATTAAGTTTGTCGCCCCTGTTGTGAGGTTTTACAACAATATATCTCTGGAAAAGTAGTAAATGGATCTAAATAACAGTTACAGAAATGCTCCTGATATTAGGATTATTTCTTTATGGAGTTTATATTTTATACCTGGACAGTACGTTGCATGCCTGTTGCCTGGAGCAACTTTTCAAAAAATCCAGCACTTTCCCCTTTTCTCCCAATTGCCCAATGATGTTATTGGACTTACCTCTTCAAAATATTCATTACTTTCTCATGGGAAGGGATTTTTTAGAGAGGGCTAGGTCAATTTTTTCTTCCATAATCAAAGTTCATACTAGGAAGTCACATTTGGAAGAAGAGTTGTTTTTAGCGTGTACTCTAAACTATCTGTCAGATAGGTCTGAAGACTGTTTTTGTTACAACATAAAAGTGATTGCTGCCCATGCAACAATTCCTTTCTGCGCATTTGCCAATATTGCTTTTCTAGTTCATCCTTCTACAGAAATATTGTTATTGTATATTTTGAAAAACAGAATCTGAATGCAGAACTTTCAGAAATTTTTAATCATTTTAAATTTCCATTTATCCCCTATGTGTTTGGGATAAACATCAATTCATCACAAGTACTGAAATGCTTGAACATTTGACTTAATTCTAAAGAATCCCAGGAATTGGATTTTGGTGGGATACTGAAAAAAATCTAAGTTAAAGTTCAATAATTCTATTTGCTATCTTTACATCCCAGGATTCCCTGGGAAAAATGTATTGCTCTTAAATCACTTTAAGGATTGAGCATGGATAGGCTAGGTATAGTTGCTTCATGACCTTTTATTGCATTTCTGAGTGTATGTTGTTAGCTTGGGATAAATATTGTGCAAAGGTACAATGCCAGGCTCTTGAGGAAAGGGTATAATAATATCTTTGATTTTTTTAAAAAAACATGCATTTCTTATAATAAAATTATATCATTTCCCAAATTTAGGCTTGATAAAAATCCACATGCCCTGGTATTTTTAGGGTTTGGATGATGAGCTTAATCCCACAAGATATTGATCCCAAGTCTTGCCAATTCATCTCCAATTTCTGATGCCAGATACTAAATTGAACAGATATGAATGTTTAATTATTTATGTCCAAAATTATCTTTCTTTACACACAGAGACACTTCAGTGTTGCCATTTTCAATTCACAATCCCACATACTTCCCACACAAAATTACTTTCCACTATTCTGTTTTTCAAATCTGTGCCCAATTTCTCTTTCTCTGTCACAAAGCTGAGCAAATCAGTCCCGATTCTTCCAGAACCGGAACTCTGAAATCCAAAGAATCACCATGTAATTCAAGTTCACAATCTGAGTTTGGAGAGCAAAAATACTAATGTGGACAATTTAAAACTTCAGCTGGGAAAAAGCAAAAGCAAAAAATTATAATGAGAAAGCTACTGCTTTTTTAAAAACATTTTTTTCTAGACCTGGATGAAAATAAGAAGGATAGCAGACCCTTTAGAGGACATTTATGATGCTCAGTTTTGGCCAGATATCATGAAGGGTATCCACTATATTTTTGATAAGGTTTTTTTTGGCAAGGCAAGGCAAGGCAAGGCAAGGCAGAGGTATGGGTATGAGAAAAGGACTATGGTATAGTATATGGTATGGTATAGTGCTTTTCTTGTGCAATTTTATAAGATTTCATGAGAAGTAACTAATCAATGGATACTACAGCCAATTTTACACATAGCCATTGACTCAAATTCTGCCTTTCAGTCTTTAAATTCATAAAGTTCGATAAAAACATAATTGTTGCCCTACTGATGTATTTTTGACCCTCTCGAAAGCCAGTTTGTTCTGCAATGACATTGTTCTAAATTAACCAGTCAATCCATTTACCTTTAAAATGTCCAGCATACAGCTTGATTATATTCCCAGGTTAACAGGACAGGAATATCAGAGGCTACATTTTCTTTTAGTGGAATTGTTTAACAAATTAACAGAGTTGGAAGGGACTTTGTTGGTCATCCATTCCAATCCCCTGCCCAAGCAGGAGACCCTACACCATTTCTGACAAATAGCAGTTTCTTCTTGAAAGCTTCCAAGCTATTCCATTGGTTGATTGATCTCACTGTCAGAAAATGTATCCTTAGTTCTAGGTTGAATCTCTCCTTGATCAGTTTCCATCCATTATTCCTTGTCTGGCCTTCGGGTGTTTGGGAAAACAGGATGACCCCTCCCCCCCTCCTCTCTGTGACAGCCTCTCAATCTGTGATAGATTTGCCCAAGGGTGGGATTCAAATTTTTAACAACTGGTTCTGTGGCTTAGGTGGTGGTCATGGCTTGGTGGTCATGTGACTGGCTGGACATGGCTTGGTGGTCATGTTATTGGCTGGGTGCGGCCAACTCAATATCAGTCATATCAAGGCATGCATCTCTTCGCCTGGCCTCTCATGACTGTGGGGATGCTGCAACAGTCGTAAGAGTGAAAAATGGTCATAAGTCACTTTTTTCAGTGCCATTGTAACTTTGAATGGTCACTCCACACAATCAAAGCAACAGCAAAGGAGGGGAAAAAAACTCCAGAGAAGTTCCTGAGACAGGAAGTCTAGTCCTGCCAAGAATGTTAATAAGGGTTAACGGAGAGGCAGTTTCTGTAAGCAGCACCAAAATGTTTCCTTCCTGCCTTCCTTACAGGATTAGGCCAGTAATTTCTTCTAACAACCAGTTCTCCGAACTGCTTAGAATGTTAACAACTGGTTCTAGTGAATAGGTGCGAACTGGTAGAATCCCACCCCTGGATTTGCCACATTTTTAGGAAAAATGAGCCATGCGATCTGAGTAAAAATATTTGCCAGTGTTGAATACCATCATTTGTTCTTAGCTTTCAATAATTTCACAGGGGAAAAAAAAATCTTCTCAGAGCTTTTACTTGCTTCAGCTGCATGGGAAAAAAACTCCCCAGGAAATTGCAACCTGCTAGATCTTCTGGGCAAAACAGTGTAGTGGTGCTGAAGTTAGTGTTGTCCTGGAATTGAGCCTCTCCACACAATATCTGATTTTTATTGGTTTAGGGTTATGTTAGGTTTCCCAAAATGATTTAAGATCCATTCCCAAATGTACATCCCAAGCTTAAGCACCCATTCTTAGTGGCCAGGTATCTCTTTTTGTCTCCTGTGCAACATACAAAAGCTTTTACATTAGCCATCCTTTAAGGTGGGGTGGTGGTTTCAGGAAGACATCTACTCAACAGCTCCTTTGCTCCTGTCCATTGGGAGACATTAATTCAATCCCTCACCATCTCTTCCATGGTTGTAAGTCAAGGACTACCTGTAGCTCCATTGAAATCACTGCCAGAATACCAGCAAGGATGATGCCATCTGAATGAAGGAATATTTTTTTGCAGCAGCAAACAAAAAACAAAAAAAAACAGTCTCCAAAGTATGATATAATGGGGAACTTTAAAATCCCTATTGAACCAGATGAGAACACAGTCCTAAGAATTCCTGGAGTATTGCAGTTATTGACCATGTAAGAGTGCTAGAAGGACAATAACTCAGGGGTACAACATACATACATACCTAATGCAAGGTTCTTGGTACTTTCTGAGTTTGGTTCTTTTCTTGCAGACGTTACATTTCCCAAACCAGGTATCATTATCAGCTAGCAATGATGATGTTACCTACCCCTTTTCTCCAACAATACGGCCTCCCCCAAGAGGAAGTCCCAGAATGTTTTATAGGCATGAAATGAAATTAAGCTCCTCCCCCCAAATTAAGGCCTATATTAAAACATGCAAAATGGGGGGGGGGGAATGGTGGGGGGTCTTGCCGTTAGGAAGTACTTTTGCTGCACACCCGGATATGGTAGTGCCTGCGTTGACCCCAATACGAAGTGCCCCACCAATGCCGAGGTCAACATCTAAGCCATCGCCGCCCGCCTGCCCGAAGATGCAAGGGGGGGGAATTAAGTCATCCCCGAAAAGATGGCCTCGCCATTTTTTCGGGCCTTATTATATGAGAAACACGGTAGTTTGAGAATGAAACTACAAGAAAACAGCCATGCTCAAAGAGCACCAAGGACCCCTCATTTCCCTGAGACACACATTTTCCTTTATTGATACATAAATAAGCCACATTCAATCCTTTTAGGCTAAATATGTCAGAATTGTGTAACAGGTCAGAATTGTGTTTGAAACTTGAAATGTGACACTTTCTATTACCTATAATTATTTATGATGTGTTTAGAGAAGATATAGTTCAAAGCATTGGCAAACCATTCGTCCAACTGAGGTAAAAAGCTGCTCTCAATGTTCTAAATATTACTATCAAATATTACTATTACTATCAAATATTGATATCAAATATTTTGTGCCTATATCTGTCACAAAAATATGAAATAGGATCACTTTATGTGGAGTATTTTTTGTATTCAATACTTTTCAGTACTGTTATGTTTAAAATGAATAACTCAGATTCATTTTTCCTATTATTTAAACAAATGTTTCTTGTTTAAAAAGCGTGAACTGTGGGCCATAAGTCTATTTTTATCTATTATACATTTACAGGTATTTGTGCTAAAATTGGTCTATGAAATTCAATGTGGAAGACAATGCTTTTTTTTTTTTTTTGCTGACAGAGAGATTGGTGTACAAAATAGTTCAGGGGATGGAACCAATAATTGTTTTAGATTCTCTTGGGCTAGAATTGGATTTTATAATTAAAAGCAGAAGATGTTCCAATTCAAATAACACTGACACATAAACATGACATAATTTTTACCACCTGAACAGTTTCTAAGTTTTATTTCCAAACAGTCATGTAAATTAAGTCTACAATTTAACACAGAGTTAAGTGTAGTCAAGGTTATTCACTACGAAAAAAAATATCCTAATAATGTCATCCTGTCTATTTACTTGGGATGTAAGCCCTAACACATTTAATGGGATTTTCTTCACTGAGTCTAATTTTTAATTTGATTGTTTTTGATAAAATCAATCATATTATCTTATAAATACATATGGAAGTGGGGAAGAAAAAAGAAAAAGAAAAGTCAAACTTTAGTTTAAAAAGTACTTTTAACTTAGGTTTGTATAATGAAAAGAAATATAAACTCTATACACTTTACTCTTTTTCTTAAAATGTATTTCTTAAAATACAGGAATAAATCTTCAGAATAAAAATTTAGCTATTTCCTATTGCTGGGGTGTCCAAATGACTTACAATGGTCAAGAACACAAAAGTATGCTGGGTATTTTCCAAGTTAAAACATATTAAAGCATATTAAAACATATTCATCAATTACACTGCACAAAATAAAGGTTGTCTCAAAAAAATGAATGTTCTCATTGTGCAATTTAAGTTTTAAATCAAAATTGACAAATAAGCCTAAGATATCTCTCTATATGACCCATGGGGTACCTTTTGCATATATAAACACAAATTAGCATTTCATGGCAATTTGTTAATTTAATTAGGTATTTTCAGGATTTATTTCTAGTATTACTTGAGCAGAACCCCCCCTATTTCAGGATTTTAGCTGAAGGTCATATGAGTGAATCTTGTTTTGCCAGGTGGATGTTTAACATATACAGGACTTTGATAAAAAACAGCTGTAGCTGCCTGATACCAGCTATGGCTGAACTGCAAACAAATATATCTTGGCCCCAAATACTTGTTACATCTGCCAACAATTAGTTACTATCAGAACTGGAAAGCAACACAGAATAAACATGATCTGATTTCAGAATAAGCAAACAAACAAGAATCTCAGCATCATTATTCATCAAGTGGAGGTGAAGTTGCCCAGCATGTAGACTCAGACTCAAATATGTCAACTGGTAAAGTTTATTAGGCAATATTAGATAACAAAATAACTGATGGTCTGAATGCTTTACAGATGTTCTGGGACTGAAGAAACTAATATGCCTTCCTGAGAAAGAGTCTTTGTGTTCTTCAGGTATCTCAGATTAATAAAGCCATGCTACCTCCCATATCACCCTAAGCATGCCTGCATCTCTGCTTAATCTTCTTCCTTTGTTCAGAATCTTCTTCTTTTGTTCAGAACAAAATCTATATTAACTTTATTAAAGTAGCATGTTCCAGAGATTAGCAGGCTTTCTGTCTCTTAGTGTAGGTTTTGGTTCTTCAACTTAGTTTTGGGAAGTCAGAAAACTTGCAGACTCGTCTATCTAGCTTAGTACTGCCTGCCAGATTTCTATATTCTTTTATCTTTTCAATATACATAAAACTTTTGGGAACTGAATTTGAAAGAGCACTGAAAGTAAATCGACTTCTGTTGGTCTTGGCATTTCTCAAACATGGCTCTAAGGCTCCAGAACATTTTCCTCCACCGGTTTACTTCCTAAAGAGACAGCATTAGCATTGAAAAAAAAACCCACAGATTAAAGCACTTAGACTTATATACCACTTCATGGTGCTTTACAGTCCTCTCCAAGAAGTTTCCAGACACAGCATATTTTCTCCAAGCCTCTGGGTCCTCATTTGATCAACTTCAGAAGATTGGAAGGCTAAATCAACCTTGAGACAGTCAGGATCAAACTGCTGGCGGTGAGCTAGTCTGCCATATTGCATTCTAACCACTGCACCATCTCTTTCTGATCACCATGGCATCCTTTTTGATCATCAGTGACATTCAGCTCTTTCTTTTGTAGTCACTGTTATAGCAAGAACATAAACCAGTGGTCTCCTACCTTTTTGGTACCAGGGACCGGGTTCGTGGAAGACAAGTTTTCCACGGGTGGAAGGATGGAAGGGGGGGGGGGGGAATGGTATCAGGATGACACACAGGGAAGCCTTCACTAGAAGAGTATCAGAGTGTATTCATTAACTGGAGCAGAGCATGGTAACAAGATCAGCCAATGAATAGGCATAGCAACTAAGACAGCCAATGAGGACTGTTTGGAAACTGAAAAGAAGTAGCCGAGGCATGACTCTATATTAAGCTCTGCAGCTATGTTAAGCTCTGAGTCTGTCTATTGAAAATGAAACCGCTTCTCTCCTCTGTTGTGTGCCTTACTTGCCTGCTGAACTAAAGTGAAATTGATGTCTGCTGAAGTTGAGATGCTGTTCTGAACCTGTAACATGTCTGCTTCTGTTTGAGTTTGCTCCACGTTGAAGAAATCTACAACTAGTATTGTAAAATTTACTTTATGTGTTTATAAAGAAGTTAAAAGAAGCCTCAGCCATCTGTGTTTACTTTTCTGGCTCTGAATTTACGCTGCAATACTCGGAACAAAGATGCTTCTTTTGCTCCATGGAGAAAGTCAGAAGACACAGAGAAACCTTCGCTTGAAGAGGCTCTCTGCTTCTGCTACAGAAGAAACCCCGATCAAAGACCCAGGGAAGCAGAAAGAGGCATGAATGACCACTGCCTGAACTTTTCAATGGCTCATCATTGTGTTTCCCTTCCAAATTATACCAGTGAATTTTTGTTTCTAAGAAAGTGAGAAGAAAGTGGGGGATAATCCTTACACTTCCAGCAAAACCCAGCACATTAAGGAAGTGCTGAGAAGAGAGAGAGAGAGAGAGAGAGAGAGAGACAGACAGACAGACAGACAGACAGACAGAGGCAAGGGGACAACTGTGCATAGAGCAATGCCACTTTGCAAAGAAATTTGAAGTGCGCAGCCCCCAAAGTTTGCAAAGGCTTGGTTTCCATGCAGTGTAACACAACAATCACACACATCAAACCAGACTGCAAGAAGTAGACAGGATGTGGCCAAAACACATGAGGCACCCTCAAATTATTGAAACAAAAGTGAAAAATGTGAGTTGAAGCACAACGGAGCCCAGCGATCTTGGAAAAGGTTCAAAGTAGATAAAATAAGTATTGATTTATATCTGGCCTATTATACCAGTTTCAGCAAATCAGAAAAGAATAAACAAGCTGTTGTGTCCATCAGTAAGGAAGACCAGGAGGCAGTGACTGGGGTTTCAGCTCTTTATTTAAGCCCCCGGAACCGAACTGGTTCCAAGGGAAAACTTGCGGCTTTTTATTCTCAAGCCGCGGTGGCCGCGGCCAATGGCATCACTTTGAATCTCCCGCGATTCGTATCCACCAATCGTGGGAGATTCTCACGGGCCAATCAGCGCGGCTCACTACACCAATCAGATCACCCCGCGCTTTGACCAATCAAAACGCGGGGTTTCAAGAATTCAAATGAAGGTACAGAACACCCCTCCCCTCTTGGTTTAGTCCTACATGACGTAGTCCCATAGGTAGGCGGGGCTCCGTACTTGCCTACTGGACCTGCGCAGGTCAGTTGTTGGTTGGCTCCCGGCCGGTTCGGTCAGGTTCTCTGTGTCTCTCGGCCTCGTCAATGGAACCACCTGGTAGGCCTGACCGGGCCGCTTGTCGCAGCTCCCTCCCGGTCTACCCGGGCTGGTTGAGCTGCAGTTCTCGCTGCTCCCGCCCGGTCTTTCTGGGCTGGTCGAGCTGGCCTGGCTGCTTCTTCCTGGTGAGGCTTCGAGCTGGCTGTTTGTTGGTGAGTATGGTTGGTTTTCTTCTGGGTTTTGGTTCCCGGGGTATTCCCTCCCCTCTTGGTTTGTGTTAAGGAGATTTTCTGTGTCTGGTTGCATGTCGGTTGTGTTTCTTGTGGCCGTTCTCGATCTTATTTGATCGATGTGGTGTTTCCACGCTCGTCCGTCGGTTGTTTGTAGTTGGTACGAGCGGGGGCCTGTCAGTTGGGTTTTGGTTGCTGGTACCCATAGTGGGTCACCTGTTAGGTTCTTTGCATAGACAGGGTCGCCTGGCGCAAAAACCCGGTGCTTGCTGGAGGAGTTTGGGGGTTTTTCTGGGTTGTATGTGGGGTGTAGTCTGTTGAGTGGGGACCTTAATTTCCTCCCCCTTACTAGCTCTGCCGGGCTTTTGTTCGTTGTTGTGTTCGGGGTTATATGTTGGATGAAAAGCATTTTATTTATTTTGTCTTGGATTTCCCCGTGTTCGATTTTCTGGATGGTTTTTTTCGTAAATTGAACCATCCGTTCTGCTCTTCTGTTTGCCGCCGGATGTGCCGGAGCTGTCAGTGCATGTCGGATGCCCGTTCCGCTTGGAATTTTTCAAATTCCAGCGAGGTGAATTGGGGCCCGTTGTCTGACACGATGACATCCGGGAGGCCGTGGGTTGCAAATAGTCTGCAAAGTTCCTTGGCCATGGCCTCTGTGGTGGTGGATTTCATATTGCTTACCTCCAGCCAGTTGGAGTAAGCATCTATGGTAACCAGGAATGTATGACCCTTGGTGGGCCCGGCAAAGTCTATGTGGACCCTAGACCAGGGTCCCCTGGGGGTTTCCCATTCCAGGATCGGTGCCGCGGGAGGGCTCAGTCTGGTTTCCAGGCCTCGATTTGCTTATCCATCCCTGGCCACCAAGCGTAACTTCTGGCCAGGGCTTTTGTTCTGACTATGCCCAGGTGCCCCTCGTGTAACAACCCCAATACCTTCCTTGCAGTTTTTCCGGGATAACCACCCTGTCTCCCCACAGTACACAACCTTTTTGCAGCGAGAGTTCCGTTTGCTGGTTCCGGAATGTTTTGAATGCTTCGTCGTTGTCCTTTTCCGGCCACCCTTTCTCTACCCAATGTAACACCCGCGCCAGACGTTTGTCTTTATTGGTTTCTCGGGCAATGTCTGACGCGGTTATGGGTAGATCGGGCAGAGTCTCTATGCTGAGGGTGCTCGTTGTGGGTGCTGGGTCGGTGTCTAGGTCGGGTAGCGGTGAGCGGCTCAAAGCGTCTGCATGGGTAATAGTCTTACCGGGTCGATGTGTGAGCCGGTAGCTGTAGGCGGCAAGGAATTCGGACCACCTTGTCATCCTGAGCGACAGAATGTTCGGGGTGGCCCGGTTTCGAACCAGGATGCCCAGTAACGGCTTGTGGTCCGTGATGACCATGAAGGTGCGGCCGTAGAGGTACTCGTGGAACCTCTTCACTGCTGCAACGATGGCTAGGGCCTCCTTGTCCAGCTGGCTATAGTTCCGCTCTGGTTTGGTGAGTGTCCTGGAAAAGAAAGTGATGGGCGCTTCTCTTCCATCCGGGAGTGTGTGGCTGAGGACGGCACCGACGCCGAAGGGTGAGGCGTCGCATGTGACGGCAAGTGGTAGGGACTCATTGTATTGGATTAGGACGGCATCCGAGGTGAGCAGGTCCTTGGTTTTCCTGAAGGTGGCTTCCTCGCGCTCCCCCCAAGTCCAGGTAGCCGCCTTGTCCAAGAGCCTATGCAAAGGCTCCGCCGCGGTTGCCTTCTGGGGCAGGAAAACATTGTAAAAATTAAGCAGTCCCAGAAACGCCTGCAGTTCCGTTTTAGTCCTGGGTGTGGGAGCCTCCTTAATGGCTCTGATTTTGGTTTCGGTGGGGTGAATGCCGTGCTGGTCAAGGAGGTATCCCAGGAACTCGACCCGCTCTGTGTACAGTTGGCACTTTTCCCTCTTCACTTTTAGCCCAGTTTCTTTAAATTTGGTTAACACCTCCCTTAGCCAGACCTCTAGTTCTCGCTGGTTGGTTGCCGACACCAGCACATCATTGAAACAGGGCACCACCCCCTTTATGCCCTGTAAGAGTCTTTCCATGAGGCTCTGGAAAATTCTGGGCACCACGCTGACTCCAAACTGGAGTTGGTTACATCGGAAAGCTCCCTGGTGGGTGACTATGGTTTGCGCCTCCGCGGTTTCTGCGTCGACCGGCAGCTGTTGGTATGCTTGGGCCAGGTCGAGCTTCGCAAAAACCTTGCCTCCCCCCAGTGAGTGTAGAAGGTGCTGCACTACTGGGGTGGGGTAGGCGCTTTGTTGCAAGGCGCAATTTAGGGTGGCCTTATAGTCCCCGCAGATTCTCACCAACCCATCGGGCTTGACTGGGGTGACTATTGGGGTCTCCCACCGGGCATGATCGATTGGTTGTAGGACCCCTTGCTTGACGAGCTTGTCAATTTGCTCATCAATTTTTTGCTGGAGTGCAAAAGGGACCCGCCATGGTTTTAGGCGCCTCGGGGGGATGTTAGGGTCTAGGCTGAAGGAGATGGAGGGCCCTCGGTACTTGCCTAGGGTGCCATCGAACACTTCCTGGAAGTCCCATGCCAGTTGCTGCTCCCAATCGGCCTCGGCGATGTGGTTGATGCCTGTGACTTCGATGCTGAGCGGCGCGAACCATTGCAGTCCCAAGAGGCTGGGTCGGTCTCGGTCCACGATGGTTAGGGGAAGCTTTGCTGTTCGGCCCTTAAATGTTACCCTGAACTGTCCGCTTCCGACTACCGGGATGCGATTTCCCTGGTAGTCTTTGATGATTAGTCTCTGGTTCTCCAGTCCCTTCTTGTGGATGGTAGGGACCAGACATTTGATTTCTTGCCAGGCGACCATGGAGAGGTAGGACCCGGAGTCCACTTCCATCCTGCATGGCTTGCCTTCGATGCCTACCTCCATGTAGACCTTTTGGGCGTTGGTGGTTGATGCATGGCCGATGATGACCATCTGGTGGGTTTCCTCCTTCCGTCAGGTCTCTCCGCCTCGTCGGGTTCGGCCGCTCTGGTCCCATCGGCTGTCAGCTGGGCGATCCCTGGCTCTGGGGGGTGTGCTGTCCCGTCTCCACTCGCTGTGGTCCCGTCGTCTGGGGCTGTAGGCTTTCTTGAGTCAGCAGACGCGGGCGATGTGGCCTTTCTTGTCGCAATGCTGGCAGACTGCGTCGAAGAAATGGCACTCTGATCTCGGGTGGTCGCCTCCGCAACCGGCACACGTGGTCCCTGAATTAAGACCCCGCCGATTTCGCTGGTCGCGTCCTGCCTGGAGCCGGTGGATTTCCTCCTCCTCGTCCGAGGTGTCAGAGGTGGAGTGGAACTTGCCATGGTGGGTGGTGGTCTCGCGGTGGCTTGCTTCCGGTTGGGCCTCGGTCGCCAGTCCCGAGTCGGTGGTTGCAGTGTGGTCCCCGGCGTCCGATCTCCGCATGCGGTTCGCCGACTTTCGGGTAGCCTCGGCTGCGGTGGCTTCATTGATGGCGTAGGCGAGGGCAATGTCCCCTTTGGCCATGAGTCGGCTCTGGAGGACTGGATCCCGAAGTCCGAGCACAACTTGGTCCCGTAGGGCCTCGTCCATGTCGGAGAATCCGCACATGCCTCCCAGGTTCCGCAACTCGGCAACAAAGTCACTGATGCTTTCGGCTGGTCTCTGGTCCCGCCGGTAGAAGTCGTGCTGCCTGATGAGGGTGGGCACGGCGGGGGCATAGTGGTTGCAGAGCAAAAGTTCAAGGACATCCCAGTCCATCTCCTTGACGTCAGCGGGTTTCGTGAGGGCTTTTGCCATCTTGAACACTGCAGGCCCGCAGTGTGTCAGGAACATGGCTTGTTTTTTCAGCCCGGTGGCGTCCTTCATATTGTTGCATTCAAGGAACATGAGGAATCTGTCCGTGTAGGATTCCCAGTCCTCGCTAGTGGGGTTGAAGGGCGCGGGCGGTGTGATGCCAGCCATCTCGTCGGTCTTGCTTCCGGTGGACAGGTGCTCAATGGGGTTCAGCCTTGGTATCCCACCCTCGTCACCAGTGTCGTGTCCGTCGGTAAGGAAGACCAGGAGGCAGTGACTGGGGTTTCAGCTCTTTATTTAAGCCCCCGGAACTGAACTGGTTCCAAGGGAAAACTTGCGGCTTTTTATTCTCAAGCCGCAGCGGCCGCAGCCAATGGCATCACTTTGAATCTCCCGCGATTCTTATCCACCAATTGCAGGAGATTCTCAGCGGGCCAATCAGCACGGCTCGCTACACCAATCAGATCACCCCGCGCTTTGACCAATCAGAACGCGGGGTTTCAAGAATTCAAATAGAGGTACAGAACACAAGCCTCAAACAACATATTGTGCAACAAATATCCTGCATTTTACAAATATTTACCTTAGTTTTGTCATATAAATTTAAGATCTAAGGAACTTATGGCTTTTCGTCTCCAAGATCACGTATTCGGGTTCCTAAACCCTATAGGTGAGAAGATTCTGACACAAATTTCCTTGAAGAAAGAAAGATCATTGACAGAATATGTTATTTGCCCGTGGAAGATTGCTGGTTTAGTTTTTAGCATCTAACATTTGAAAGAGTTGGTGACACTTAACATGAATAATATTGAACTGTTCAACTAATGATCTGATTTAGAGCCATAATAATATGAAGCATTATTTCTTTCTCCTCCCTACCAAACAGGATCCTTTCAACTTTCCGATTTTGATTTTGATTTGGGGGGGTTTTGAAAAATGCATTTTGAATCTTTAAGTGGTGATATAGTAATTGTAAATTGAAACTTTTTATAATTCAAGCTCTTTGTTTCTTTTTCAAAACTTAAACAAACTTTATTCCTACAGTTAAAAACTACCTACAGATGCCCACTTAGTCTTAGTCTTGGCAATAGTACTGATGTAGTTCACTACTTTTTTTTTCTGGGATGTTTCCTCAACTTTCTAGTGTAGCCTGCAGCCCAAGGATTAATTGATTGCCTCCCATCTAGAGATTATCTAATCTGATCCTGGTTAGCCTTTCAGGCAAAGTCAGCTAAGTGCAGGTCATGCACTTCTGTATGCTTCTCTACTGATTAGGGAAGGGCATGAAAGAAAGTGCATTTAGAAATAATTTTTGATTCAAACACTAGTTTTATTCTATGCCAAAGAGTGTCATAAGAATCACAATGCTTCCAACATTTTTCCATTACATGGCTGTTGTACTATATATAAAATAAAGAAATTACTATAGTTGTCTAATAGAAGCTCGGAATAACTGTACTTTAGTAGGATATGATTTATTTTATTTATTTTTACATTTCTCATGTTTGTTATGCATGAGTTATTATCATATGATTCTTTGTTGGTGTACAGAGGATAAAAGTTCTTAAAGTTGGCTTTAAGAAGTGACTGTGCTTTCACAGTCACTTCTTAAAACCAATTTAGTTGTATTTTTTCTTCCATTCCTCATTTTAGACTCTTTATAATCCCCTTGAGCTGTCAGTTTTTCATTCATGTACATAAATATACAGAATTCAATGTAACAAATAACAAAAGGGCAAAATTCTTCTTGTAGATCAACCTGCTGGTGCTTAGCTTTGATAAGCCTTTTCTCACTCTGTGCACCAATCATTTCTTTTTGCCAACAATAAATACATGCATGCTGGGAGTCTACAAAAATGTTGTGCAATTCATAGAATGGTGTTTTGACATATTTTAATCGCTGTAAGCATGCTGTTCCTGATGTTCTGTACCCTACTAGGAATGTGTATTGCAAGCTTTAGCCAGGATACAAATTATTCTGTGAGAACAAGTTTTGACATGATTGCAACCCTGACAGCTGATAAGTTGAACAGCAAAATAAGAGACAGGTGGAAATAACTGCTTATGCCCCAAAGGAAATGCTTCTAGCCCATTAGATGTGTAGGCAGTAAAAAGAGAAATTCAAATCTTTGAACATTGATTTCAGTATAAATAGAGCTTGCATTTTGAGCACAGCAATCTCTAGAATCCTTTCATAAAGCCTTTATTAACTTTGTTACAATAAATCTGTATAATCTAGTTCTGGGATCCTTGGAAGTATTTTCTTCCAAGTATCTTTTAGTTGGCAGAAAAAAATCTTATATATGAGTTTGCTGGACAGAGATGGTCAAGCTACCATTGTGTCAGATCCCTATAGATCCCTATCGAGATGTCACCATTCTGGTGGCAGGGAACTTGGTGCTATTTTAAAATCTTTTCCTGTTTCTGGTCTTTTCTTTACTTTGATGTACCTTTTTGGGAATAGGAGGAGGGAGGTATAAGCCTGCGGCCATCTGTTTTGTCTCAGCTTCAGAGGAACCAGAAAGCAGTGCCTGAAAACAACTTCTTATCACTTGAGGTTCTCACAGCAACTTCTCAGTATGAGGTTCTCACAGCAACTTCGCACCTATGGATTGGCTTGCCTTGGACTGGACAGAGGAGAGGGGTTTCTACAACTTTTAACCTTATGGCTTTAAGTGGGAACTTCATGATTTACTCCTCTTGCTATCACTGTCTCCCAATAAAAGTTCTTTTTGAAATGCTCCAATTTTCAAAAGTTCTGATTTCTTGAGGAGGTAGGAGAGGCAAGACCTGACATTAGGCAGGATCTGCAAAAATGGTGAACCCATTTTCGCTCTCTTGAGGGAATCCTGCAAACCATGTCTAACCAAGGCAGTGACCACAGAGAAGAAGAGTGCTGGAGAGAAGCCTCCACCATGGCTCAGGAAGATGCAGCCTCTGGAGTTCCAGCAAAGGAACCAACTGCCCTGGAGGACCACGTGAAGTCAAGATGGTCCGTTTGCATGGGGAAGAAGGACCAGTTGGAAGAGACAACCAAAGGAGTCACCCTCACCTGAGACAATTGACAACAGGGCTGGAGCTGGAACCCCTGTTTGACAACAGTGACCTGGATGATGAGCCAGACCAAGGGGGTCACTTCAAGAAACTTGTCGTGCACTTCATATTGGGGGCCTTCCAGAACCTGAGAGCCCAGGGTGTCTTGGACCATCTGGATGAAGATGAAGAGAAACCAGGGGATATAGAAGAAGGAAGGGTGGACTGTCCCACTCCAGGGGCATCTGGAAATGCTACTGGGTTGGATGGAGCAGCTGCCACACCTGCCAACCTTCCACGCCAGGACCTGGGGTTGGTGAGTATCCATGGGGAGAGAGAGCCCTCCCAACTCAAACAAAAAGCACCCACAGGCATCAAGTTTGGTGGGGATCCTCAATAACTGGGGTTCTTCCTCACCCACATCCTCACTTATATGGGTGAGACTTCCCGATCAAGTGAGCCCGGGTCCGAGTAATCACTCTAGCTCTGGAAAGGGGCACTGTGAGATAGATGGTAACCTTCCACAATGCAGATGCCCCAGAGCTCTGGAATTTCAACTGTTTCATGATGGCCCTCTGACAAAGATTTGAGGGCCCCTTGGCTGACTGTAAAGCCAGGGACCACATCTAAAACATGAGTCAGGATAGCTGGCTGGTAGCCAAATATACTGAATAATTCTAAGACCTGGTCTGTCACATGGATTGGCCAGAGGACATCCTTGTAAGCTGTTTCAAGGATGGGCTGAACTATGATGTCTATCATGCCTGCATTGTCCATAATTCATGAATTGTCTTCATGATTGGTACATTCTAGTGGAGAAGGCAGAAATCAACCAGGTAAGGAAACAGTAGTGATCTGGCTGCATCTGGAAGGGGTCCCCTTCAGAGAGGAAATGTGAAACTGCAAAGCTGCAAGCAGCGTTTCCATGCTCCAGTGCTTGTTTCAAATGTGAAAAAGAGGGTTACTGAGCCACCAAATGCCATTTGAAAACCCCACCCCACCCCTCAAAAAAAGCAATTGCCTGCCCACAGAAAAACTGGCCCAAACCACATCACACTCCAAAGGCATGGCCCTGAAGAGCGGTGAGGTCATAGAGTCCTGCCCATCCACCAAAAGCAAAGGGAGAACTCCAACCCCATCGGAGGGAGACTTTGGGCCATCTGACAGCAACCTCAAAGATGACTGCCTGGTAAGTGGACTGATCAAGCTAGTCACCTTAGCCCTAAAACTGCTAAATCTCCAGTTTTGGGAGGAGAGTAAAGGGAGGGTGCTGCTAGACCTGGGGTGCATCAGATGCTTAATAAGTCCAACCCTGATGAGGAAACTGGGAATCTGCCTGACAAAATTAAAGACCCTAATTGTGTTTTGCCAGCTGGATGGGTCTGTTGCAGGGAGAGTCACAGCCACATTTGCCACCGAGCCCCTGGAGCTAGCCATGGGGAGCCACACTGTTTAATCTTTATAATGTCATCCAGAATGGAATGTCCCCTTGTCTTGGGGCTTACATGGCTTAAGCCCTGGAATCCCCTGAGCCAACTGGAAGAAAGGGAATGTGAGATTCCGGGGGGGGGGGCAGCCAAAATAGGGAGATGGGCTGAAAGAGGAAGCGGCCACCATTTCAAAAGGTGAGCTTCTGCAGGGCATCCCCTGGGAGTATAAAGACTTAGTCAAAGTATTCAGCGAGATGGGCTTGCATGAACTCCCCCTCCTCCGACCCACAGACTATGCAATCAAAAACATTCCTGGGGCTAAGTTGCCAAAGCCAAAGCTGCATCCCATGACTCCTAAGGAGCTGGGGGAACTATGCACCTTCATAGACAAAAAAAAAAAAACTAGCCCAGGGTTTCATTCAATGGGCCACACCCAAATTGGTCTGTGTTGTTGGTGTTGTTCGGGGGAAAAGAAAAATGCGTCTCTTCTCTTATGCGTGGATTATAGGGGTCTGAATGCAATGTGCATGGAAAATGTGTACCCACTTCCCCTCGTGAAGGAGATGCTGGCCCACCTGTCCATGGGGGGGGGGAACTTTTCTAAGCTTTTCTGCACGGTGACTATTGCAAGGTCAGAATTAAAGAAGGGGATGAGTGGAAAATAGCATGGAAGTGTCCCTTGGGATGTTTCCAATTTAATGTTTATTTTTTTTATTTATTTGATTTGTCAATTGCTTACAAGATAATAGGTATAAGCATATACATAGTTTTGAATACATGAAATGGGTACATCTAAGAAAAATAAAAGAAATGATAGGACAGGGATGGTAGGCACGTTGGTGTGCTTATGCACGCCCCCTACAGACCTCTTAGGAAAGGGGTGAGGTCAATAGTAGACAGTCTAAGGTTAAAGTTTTTGGGGTTTGGGGAAGAAACCACAGAGTCAGATAGAGTATTCCAGACCTTGACCACTCTGTTACTGAAGTCGTATTTCCTGCAATCAGGTTTGGTGCGATTAACCTTGAGTTTGTATCTATTGTGTGCTCTTGTGTTGTTATGGTTGAAGCTGAACTATTCATTGACAGGTAGGACATTGCAATGTATGATTTTATATACCATACTTAGATCAGACCAAAGATGTCATAATTCAAGGTTTTCTAGGTCTAGAATTTCAAGTCTGGTGGCATAAGGTATTATACAACAAGTAGAGGAGTGGAGAACTCTTCTTGTGAAATATTTCTGGACTTTCTCAACTGTGCTTCCCTTTGGACTGCAAGGGGCCCCTGACACATTCATGCAACTGATAAACAAGGTGCTCCATGAGCGCCTCTACAATAGAGTTCTGGGGTACCTTGACAATATATTAATCTACACCGAAAACAAAGTGGAGCATGTGAATCTTGTTTACACGGTCTTAAACAAACTCCATACCACAAGCTATATGCCAAACTTTCCAAGTGTGTATTCCACAAAGAGGAAATAGACTATTTAAGCTACCATATCTCCTACAAAGTAGAAATGGTGCAGGCAGTAATTGAATGGGCTCCTCTCCACACCTGGAGGCAACTTCAAAGCATCCTCGGTTTTGCCAATTTCTATTGGCAATTCATCCCAGTTTTTGCCAAGATTGTGCTGCCTATTATTAATTTAATAAAAAAAATCAAATGCAGGAGGAAGCAAGCCAAATCCTGATCAGTCCTTAAAAGGGACCATGGAATGCCAAGTGACATTCAAAAGATTAAAGATACTTTTTTCTGCTGAGCCAATACTAAAATACTCGGACCCACCAGATCTAGGCAGATACCAGCATTGTGGCAGTTGGGGCTGTCCTACTCTAGGAAAACAAGCAGGGGAAATTGCAGCCCTGTGCAAAAAAAAAACAACCTTGAAAAAAATTAACAGATACAGCACAGCGATGGACAGTGTGGGGGAAAAGAAACCTATGCTGTCCGCTGGGCCCTCTTCACTTGGCGCCATTTCCTGAAGGGAGCAAGATTCTGACCATAAAAACCTGGGAACCTCAAAACTCTGAGGAAGTTGTCCCCCAAACAAGCACACTTGGTCCAATATTTCCATACTTCAGTGGTGAGATTCAAATATTTTACTACTGGTTCTGTGCGCGTGGCTTGGTGGGCATGGCTTGTGGGTGTGGCTTGTGGGCGTGGCAGGAGAAGGATACTGAAAAATCCCATTCCCACCCCATTCTTCTGTGCAGAGTAACAAAAGAAGACCCAGCCAGTCAACTAGGACTCAGGAGGCAGAGAATAGATGGGGGCAGGGCCAGTCAGAGGTGGCATTTGCTGGTTCTCTGAACTGCTCGAAATTTCTGCCACCGGTTTTCCAGAACTGGTCAGAACCTGCTGAATACCACCTCTGCCATGCTTCAATTTCACCCTACAATATATCCCAGATGTTCAGACTCTAGAAAAAGTACAGAGAAGAGCAACCATGAAGATTAGGGACTGGAAGCTAAAACCTACAATGAACGGTTGTAGGAACTGGGCTTGGCTAGTCTAGTCTAGTAAAGAGAAGGACCAGGGGAGACATGATAGTGGTCTTTCAATATTTAAGGGACTGCCACAGGGAGGAAGGGGTCAAGCTATTTTCTAAAAGTGCTTGTAGGCCAGACAAGGAATAATGGATGGGAACTGAACGAGGAGAAATTTAACCTGGAAACAAGGAGAAACTTTCTGATAGTGAGAACAATCAACCAATGGAACAGCTTGCCCTCGGAAGTTGTGGAAGCGCCATCGGTTGAGACTTTCAAGAAGAGATTGAACTGCCATTTGTCAGAAATGGTGTAGGGTCTTCTGCTTGGGGGGGTTGGACTAGATGACCTACAAGGTCCCTTCCAACTCTGATTATCTGTATCTGTATCTGGTTTAGATCAGTGGTTCCCAAAGTGGGCAGTACCATCCCCTGGGGGGTGCTGAGAGGCAAGGGGGCCGGCAGGAGGGCACTAGGAGTTGGCAGGGGGGTGATGGAGATGAGTGGCAGGGCACAATTCAGGGGTGAGAAAAAATCCTGCCGCCACCGCATTCGAGGCAAGGCCCCGCAGGATCACCCATTGACTTGCATGCTCTGGTGCAATGGGGTGATCCTGGGGCCCTCGCCCCAAACGCAGTGTTGGGAAAGGAGAGCAAAACCAGAGTGGCTTTGCTATCCTTTTCAAGCATCCCGCCACCACCACCGTGTTTGGGGCGGGGGGCCCTCACCCTGAATGCAGTGTTGGGAAAGGAGAGCAAAGCCAGAGTGAGCAAAAAGCCAGAGTGACTTTGCTCTCCTTTTCAAACATCCTGCCGCCGCCATCATGCTTGGGGCGGTGGGGCTTCTCCCTGAATGCAGCGTTGGGAAAGGAGAGCAAACTAGTCCAATGACCTGCTCCAGCAGGGTTGGAAGGGAGTATGTGTATATGTGCGCGCATGGCTGTCAAAACTCCAAAAATAGGTCAAGTAGTTCTGGGAAGGGCAGTCATAAATTGGAACACTTGCTAGCAACAGGCCATAAAGTGAGGACCACTTGTATTTGGTTTACCAGTCACCAAACCATGCCCACCCAGTCAAGGATGGACCAGCAAGCCATGCCAACAGTCATGTGACCAGCAAGCCACGCCCACCCAGCCATGTGACCAGCAAGCCACACCCTCAAATTAGACCACGCCCACAGAAATTTGAATCCTGCCCCTGGGTGGGGTGCATTGAGGATGAGTTTGTAGCACCAAGGGGGTGGTGGACTGAAAAAGTTTGGGAACCACTGGTTTAGATTCAACAGGATACATAATGTAAGTGCAATGTGTCATAAGTAATTTATTGTTATTAACTAAATAATGATTAGGTTATATGGGCATAATGATATGTCCTACCTTGACTGGTAGACTTCTGTGAAGCTTTAGAAAATACAGTTTACACAAGAAGTATTATTGTTTTACTTATTTCTAAGATGCCACTCAGGTACACTGAGATAACATTACATTTGTCTGTATAATGGTAACCACCTCATTGTATCATATTGCTAGAGACCTCTTGTGTTTACAGGAAAGAAAGAAAGAAAGAAAGAAAGAAAGAAAGAAAGAAAGAAAGAAAGAAAGAAAGAAAGAAAGAAAGAAAGAAAGAAAGAAAGAAAGCTTTTTTTGATAGCAGGTTACAGATGTTTTACCATTTTAGACTTATTGAATAGGCCCGTTCAGCATGATTCACAGAGATGCTGAAAATCAGGTCAGCAAGAGAAAATATCAAGACGTTTCAAATGAAAGACTGAATGAAAGTGCTGCTCCAAAGAGGGTCACTGACCTGTCTGTAGCATCAGATTCTGAAATGTTTCAGGTGGCAGGTTTGGGAAGTGTACAATAAACTTGTATATTCCATTGATGCCAGTGGGTGATACAGCCTCAGCAGCATTTGAAGGCTAAGTAATTAGTGACCTGCTTACAATAAGTAGTGGATGCTATTGTTTAATTTACTAATTTTGCATGTTATGTACAAAGCTGTTTCTTTTCATTTTTGCAAAAGCAATAGCTATCCTACTGTCGCTATTCCTCACAGAATGAGAAAATATATGGTTTATATTTGTAAAAATTCTATAGATATTCAAAGTATGTAAATATAATCATTCAAAATATGTAAATAAGAGGATACGAGTCTATAGAATTGGATATAATCCCTTTCTCCCTCACATGCTTTTACCATGTATTTTGATTTATATCAACACTGCAAAAATGAGGCAGAAAATCTATTAGAAACCATTCATAGTGCCCAAGCAATTCTATGCTTAGCTAATTCTCAGTCAGGCCAATTCATAAGACTGATACAGTGACCTGGTATTTTTTTACAGCACTCCTGAATTATTTGAAAGACAAGAATGGTATAAATATTTAAAGCAGAATCATTGGTTCAAAATATCTCAAGTGAAAATTCCACATTTAACTAATTCTGGGATAATAATAAGATAAAGGAACATTCTCATACATGCAGATGATCTAGTATGTTGCTAATCCATTTCTGTTCTTTTGTCTTGGTTTGTAGATAGAGTACAAGCAAATGATTAAGAAATCTCTTCACTAAGCAGCTGTTTTGTTTAATTTAGGAGTTCTGACAGATTTATGACCAGATTATCAGAGCACAAAAACAATAATGAAATAATAAATATATAGGCTAAAATACAAACACGTATCTCAAATTAAAACACCTGAACATGTAAGGATGTCTTTGCTAGAGTTATAAAAGTGAAATACAGGCAGCAGGTAATCTGTTTAATAGGTGGTGTTTCTACTAATTAGAGTGCAAATACAGTCTAATCTCTTAATACAGTATATAGTTTCCTCTGACCAAGAATTTTCATGGGTAAATTGCTACGGGAAGAAATGCCCCTTCAATACTTTAAGGAGCAGTTTAGATTTTCAGAGTTATGTTTTTCTTGGGCCAAAAGGGGATCAAATCTTCAAATTAATATTCATGGTCAGAAACTCCATATAATATAATGTTTAATGGGCAGGGATCACTGTGGCCCAATTACCTCAGAAGAAGTCTAGAAATGACCACATCTACTGAAACATCTGAAGATTGTGAATCAGATTACCACGAAGATTTAAGAATATGTATCTCTCCCCATGGTACATTTTTGCTTTTTAAGGGGGAAATGCAGCTCCCAAATCTGTAAAGTGACTCTATAATGATTCTATCTTTGTCAGGATTCAACTTCATTTAGCAGCATTTTTCCATCAGAAGGTCTATCCTCCAAGGGAACACTCGAAATTCAATTAATTTTCCATTTAGGTTCAAGAAAATTAGCCACATTAATGAATGGTCAATAAGATCTAAGCAGTCTTTCTGTATCAATAATGTCGTTACTTGAAGAGGTCCTTCCCTGAATTCAGAGCCTCCATAAGGAACTATTTACTTCTCCCTTCCCAGTTGACAATATCTCCTATCACATAGTGTTGTTCCCTAGTTGGAATATCAAATAAATGGTTAGGAAGGATGAAGCAGGGAAAATGTAAATTAAGCACTGACAGTTCATTTTCACAGCTTTTATTCGTATTCATCACTATGTATAAAACTCCTGTCAGAGCTGCTTTGTGAGTCATGGACTCCATGAATTTACATTGTGCATGACCTCTGACACTTGGGCATTTATCTGGTTAGATGAGCTGGCAGCATGATAGCTTTAGAGTCAGCATTTAGTTCTGATGTGTGATTCTGGTGATCTCTCTAAAATAGCAAGCAAGATTAAAGCATTTAAACCCTCATAAAATGACCATTTCAGTCCCTTCAGCTTCAGTCAACTATGCAGGCCTCTGGAGACAAACCCTGAGCTCCTGTAAAGACAGCATTCTTGATTGCTTAGTATAGGGGAAATTGCAACATTGAACTAGGGGAGTTTTTAGTGGTCCCAGACAGCCTTTCTAAACAAATTCCAATGGGCATTGAACTTGTTGGGAGGTATTTGATAAGACTATTTAGCTTTCTACATATTTAGTTTTCTACATATTGGCAAAAAATAAATAAATCAGAAAATAAAATACAGGTTGAATAGTCAAGACCTTGTTGATGATCCAAACTCTGTCAAGGATCTTAGAGTACTCATCTCAAATGACCTAAGTGCTAGAGCCCATTGTAACTACATAGCCAAAAAGGTGTTAAGAGTTGTTAACCTAATCTTATGTAGCTTTTTCTCTGCTAATATGACACTAATAACTAGAGCATACAAAACATTTGCTAGACCAACACTCGAATACAGCTCATCAGTCTGGAACCCACATTACGTATCTGATATTAACACAGTTGAGAAAGTCCAGAAATATTTCACAAGAAGAGTTCTCCACTCCTCTACTCATTGCACAATACCTTATGCCACCAGACTCGAAATTCTAGATCTAGAAAACCTAGAACTACGCCACCTTCGGTCCGATCTAAGTATAGCATATAAAATCGTACATTGCAATGTCCTACCAGTCAATGAGTACTTCAGCTTCAACCATAACAACACTAGAATAAACAATAGATAAAAACTAAAGGTTAATCACGCCAAACTTGTTTGTAGGAAATACGACTTCAGCAACAGACTGGTCAATGTCTGGAATAGTCTACATGACTCTGTGGTTTTTTTCCCCAAACCCCAAAAACTTTAACCTTAGACTGTCTACTGTTGACCTCACCCTTTTGAACCGCCCTCATGAACAGACGAGTACCTAACATGAAGAACGACACCAGACCCACACCCCTGAGAGCCACACAAGATGCCAC
>BHEV01048379.1:0-12223 GCA_004319985.1 Emydocephalus ijimae
CCCATGGGGAGTGATTGATGGGCTTCAGCACCCCTTGAGCAATTAGCTTGTCGAGTTGTTCGTCGATCTTTGCTTTTAAGGTGAACAGGACTCGACGGGGCTTCAAACGAATAGGAACTACTTTAGGATCTAAGCTGAATGAGATCGGGGTCCCCTTATACTCACCTAAGCTGTCCATGAAGACATCACTGAACTCAGAGATAAGGTCCTCCTCCCAATCACCACCACCGACTCGGTTCACGCCGGCCACCGGCCGATGTGGCCTCGTTTCCCGCACTCGTGGCAGAGCGCGTCGCGGAATTTGCATTTGGACCTGGCATGGTTGGCTCCACAGTCAGTGCAAGGGCGTAGGGTCTTTGGACGTTGATCCCGGTCGGACCGCAACCAGTGGACCCCTTCTTCGTCGCTGTCTGATGACGAAGAGAGGTCCTCGTGGTGTGTCGTTGCAAGCTGCCCTTCTGCGTTGGGTAAAATTTCGCTGGCCGGTGGGGTTACCGTAGCACGGGTTCGGCAGAGTTGTGCAGCTGACTTCTTGGTTGCCTCTGCTGCCATAGCATCGGCGATGGCATCAGCAAGAATGATGTCGCCTTTCGCCATCAGCTTGCTTTGCACGCCGAGTGCACCTAGTCCCAGAACTATTCGATCTCTCAGTGCCTCTTCTAAATCGGTGAACCCACAGAGGCCCCCCAAGTTTCGGAGGTCTGCCAGGAAATCGGCTACGCTTTCCCCTTTCCGTTGGTTCCTCTGATAAAACTCGTGGCGTCTCACGAGCGAAGGCATGGTTGGCGCGTAGTGGCCTCTCAGGATGGGTTCGAGGTCATCCCAGCTCATGGCCTTTACTTCTCGTGGTTTGGCCAGTGCTTTGGCCATCTTAAATACAGCTGGGCCGCAATGCATTAGGAACAACACTCTTTTTTTTGCTGGCGTGGCGTCCTTGAGGTTGTTCGTCTCGAGAAACATTTGGAAGTGATCCATGTAGGATTCCCAATCCTCTTGGTTTGGATTGAACGGAGCGGGTGGTACGATGCCACCGGATATGGTTCCGTTGTTGGCGTCGTCTGTCACGTGCTCGATTTGCTTCCTGGCTTCTTCGGTTCAGACGTCTCCAAATCCCATCCTCATTGCCAGTGTCAAGTATTGAGCATGGGTCAGAATTAATGGAGACAGCCTCTGAACGGTGAACTTCAGCTCTTTATTTACATAGTGACTTCTCAATTTAACAACCGTGAACTCTGCCTTGTATAGGCACCCTTTTTAAATGTTAACCAACAGCGAGTTAGGAACGTTAGCTCTTTCAACCAATAGTAACTCTCCGTTAAGGGCCAATCGGATTCCTTAGAACTGGCCAATCCGGTTTGGCCACTTAATAGCCAATCAGAAGTGCAGGGCCAGAACCCTGCACTTTACCTCAAGCTTTCACTTTATTACTTTATTGTATACACAACAGAATGTCTGTTTCATATTTTGCTGGCAAACAAAGAAGAGTTTCAGAGGGCTGAATGGAACACCATAACTTCAGTCTTGGATGTCCTTGTATGGGGGATGTTTTAATCCATGACAGCCAACAATTAGGAGTTTGCTACTAACTTTTCCGACCAACCTAATCCTAACCCTAACTATATTAAAGGTAGCAGCTCACAAAACCTTTAATAAACTGAATTAGCCAGAAAAGGCACCACCAGATTCCTTGGACATCAGTTAGAGTAGCACGTAGGGCAGCGATAGCAACTACCCCATTGTATAGCCATGTTTGAGGCCAAAGTCCCAAGGACCAGGTTTCAGACACATAGAAAGTCCTGCCTAATTAACCGGTGGAATTTCTCACCAGGATATGCGGTTGTGGTCAGATAAGTTTAGAAGGTAAGAATAATGGATTGTAAGAATAGCCTCGAGGAATGAGAATATAGAATAATAGAGGGGGAAGGGACCTTCCAACTAGAACAACAAAAGAAAACAAAGGTAATAGTAATAGGTGCCTTGAGTGCGATCCCAAAACAAGTGGAGTACCATTTGAAGATCAATGGCATTGACAAAAAGTCCATCAGTTAATTGCAAAAGGCATCCTGAGATGAAACCACTAACACCATAAAACATCCACATCTGCCTATCCCAGGTCCTTGGGAAGGACTCAATAGGTAGACAAAAATGCCAAATCCAGCCTGAGCATCTGGCAGAGTGTGTGACAAACCACACTAATAATCATTCAATGTAACCCATACAAACAAAAGTTTTTTGGGGGGTCCTGCATAATTTTCCAAAGTTATGACCCTTTTTTAAACTTATGACCATTGTAGCATTCTCCTGGTCATGTCACGTGATCAAAATTCAGAGCCTTGGCCACTGGCTCCTATTTACAACCCTTGCAGTTTCCTGGTGTCACATGATCCCCTTTTGACAAGGAAAGTCAGTGGGGAAGCCAGATTCACTTAACAACCGATTTACTAACTTAGCAAGTGCAAGTGCTTAACAACTGTGGCAAGAAAGGCCATAAAATGGGGCAAAATTCACTTAACAACCTAGCAACAGAAACTTTGGGCTCAGTTGTGATCATAAGTCAAGGACTACCTGTATTCAGAATTGGCTTATGCAAACACAAACTTGGTTCACTGGGAGATAACAAGGAGGGGAAGTAAACCACAATCTTGCAAGATTCTGTTGTTATGTTTTTTGATCTGGTCCACTCCAAAGGGCCAGCTCTCCCATGCAGTACAAATAGACAGGGTGCTATTGATTTGTCTCTCCCTTTCTCTGAAATCTGAGGCAGCTGTTTGAAACCCTTTTTAAATTCTGCATTATTCTTTCAACCGTCAGGGCTGAAGTAGCGACTTTACTCTTAGTTAGCTTAAACTTTGACTAGTTTCAAGTGTTCTGCTTGAATCAAAGCCCATTCAGTCTAATCTATGTTCAGTGTGCATATGAGCACAGGAAATGAGCTAATTCAAGGACCAAGCTAAGTATATTGTTGAAACCTAGCTATTTAATTTAAAGCATTCCAGGCGAGGATCTGAATGTTCTCTTTTGTCACTAGGCAATCCTCAAAATGTTCCACAGCTGCCTTGGCTGTCCATTTTTCCATTAAACCCCCAGGGATAATATTGTGAGGAAATCCCTCTTGTAGTATTTGTGCCACGCTCCACAGGGAGTCATGTCCTTGAAAAGTAGGTTAAGAACACCTCTTTCCGCTTGAGAAGTTCAGAGCAACTATCTACTCAATTCCTCTGCCCAGAAATTTGGGGGAGAACTTCAAAAGGCCCTCTCTGCTGCAGAGAGGGTCCAGATGGACTTTTTAATTTGCAACGGCAGATGGTCCTTTGCAGCAAAACTCTCCAGATAACACCTGTTTTCTCTATCCCACAGCCCCTGTTTTAAGTCTGCCTCCTCCTGCCTCTTATCTAAATGGGGATAATTCATTTAGATTGAAGCAAGTCACGACTGGCTTTTAAAATTTTGTGGGCAGAGAAAAAGGGATGATTGAATTTTTCCACATTGTTTTCAGACGATGGAGAATTTCTCCAAAGTAGGATTTCCTCTTAGCAAGGACAAGCCGCAGTGCCACTGAGGGTGAGTGATGGGTTGGGGAATCTTAGAGGAAGTCCTCCTCCCATTGTCCTATTTGGGGAATGAATGGGAGAGCCCTGGCCAATTAAGAGACCATGGCAGTGGGCCCCAACCTTTTGGGCACCAGGGACTAGTTCTGTGGAGAGAGGCTTTTTCTGTGGACCAGAGTGGATGGGTTTTCACATGCTGCCTGCATCCCACAGATGGTGATTTGCTTGTTTGTGTGGCCTGGTTTCTGGCACTCTGCAGATCAATGCTAGTCCAAGGACCGGTTTCGGGCTTGCCACATTCCTAAGGGGGGAGGAGTGGAGACAGAGTTGTTTAGGCTTGGTGGTTCTTCTTCCTGTGGGAAAATGAGCTGACCGTGTTCCGGCCCCTTGAAGTGCAGATTTATGACATAAAGCAACGTTGAATTACTTCTATTGGGGAATGTAACTTTTGGGAGTTATTTCTAACTTCTAATATTGTGGGATAATTCCAGGTTGTATCAGATCCGGAATTACCACAGACTTTGCCAATATGATGCTTTCCTAAATAAAAGAAATGATCTTGGAAGATGGACTTTGTTCTTTTCTTTTCTTTTTTCCAAGACAATTTCTTTGGGGATCCCTGGGTCATGGTGTAGTAATAGACAGGACATTCACAAATGCTGCTTAGCTACCTTGATACTAAAGCAGTGCAAGAAGATTCCATTGCATGTATATATGTATATACGTATGTATGTATTAAATTTCTATGCCACCATCTGCCCTACAAAATGACACTAGGCAGTTTACAAATTATAGAAACAAGTGAAAAATAGTTAAAATATTAAAATGAACCAACATTAAGATATTATTAAAAACTGCACTAAGAACCATGCCTAGAGCATTTGGGGAAAACCCCTGAAGTGTGATGGATGAGCCTCATCTGGGAAAACCACCTTCACGATCATGGTATCTTCCCTGCCAGGTAAGTATAGGTAGTCCTCAATGTACAACAGTTCATTTAGTGACTGTTCAAAATTACAATGGCACTGAAAAAAGTGACTGATGACCATTTTTCACACTTAATGACTGTTGTGCCATACCCATTGTCATGGGATCAAAATTCAGATGCTTGACAACTGACTCACATTTATGACAGTTGCAATGTCCTGGAGTCACACAATCCCCTTTTGCAATCTTCTGACAAGCAGAAGCCAGATTCACTTAACAACCATGATACTAATTTAACAATTGCAGTGATTCACTTAAACATTGTGGCAAGAAAAATAATAAAATAGGGCAAAACTCACCTAAGAAAATGTCTCACTTAGCAACAGAAATGTTGGGCTCCATTATGGTCGTAAGTCCAGTCTTGGATCAATTTGATCCATGAGAATTTATCTAGAATCCCCTTCTCAAAATCAAATGTCCACAGCAGATTTTCTTTCATCAGAGTAAAATAAAGTCTAGTTAAAAAGTCCAGCGAAAAGGAAAAAAGTCTAGATCAGTGTTTTTCAGACATGGCAACTTTCAAATGGGTGGACATCTTCTCTCAGAATTCCCTGGCCAGCATGCTGGGATGTGAAGTCCACCCATATTAAAATTGCCAAGTTTGAAAAACATCGGTCTGCATTAAAAAAAAAACGTGGAAAAGCTTCAGTTTATAGAGAAGCAGGAGACATGAGATCTTTGTCAATGATGCTCATCATTTTTTCCTTGGGGCTTCACCCCTTCCAACACAGTTTCCTCCCACAGCTCCAGTATTATCAATTTTGCTTGTGTGTTGTTGCACAGATGCACTCTAGCTCATAACTCCTGCCCTTTGGAGGGGAGAGAATGGGAAACTGTGTGAGATGGAGGAGGGCAGAACAAATATTGGGAAGATAAAGCATCCCTTTATGATTTAAGTTCTAGGCAAAAAAACACAGGCAGGTTTTCAGCTGCAAAATATGGAGCTGCCATGAAATGTACAGATATTATATTGCAGATCTGACAGGAAGAACGAACGTCAGAAAAGAATGTGATACATTCAGTGAGGAAGGAGGCAGGCCAGGTGGCAAATGGCCAACTCAATTAAGAGAGGCTGGCAAAGCAAAATAAAATAAAAGCAAAAGTCACTATCTGAAGCTATAAGCGGAGCTATTTTAGGTCCTCCTTTCCATTCTCCCCAGCTCAGGGAAGCAATTGAGACAATCTCAAGACTAGCAGAAACCACGGATGTGCTTGGAATAAGTACATCTGCTGCTGAGCAAAGACAGATGCACAAATGAGTGACGATGTGCAAGGAAGCAGAGCGGATTGTCTCCGAGTTCATCTTTGCCTGCTCTCTCTTTTGGAGGGCCTACTCTGTTCATACTAGCTCAGCTCTGACTCAGGCCAGGAGGGCAAAACTGTAGGAGATCAGAAAAAGGCATTTAAGGTTTGGGGTGGGGGTAGGAAGAGGGTAGCATGGAGGATAACCACAGGAAAATGCTTCCTCTTAAGAATAGGATTCTGCTAACCCCACAAGGTGCCCTTCCACTGGAGAATTTGCCCATTGGGGGGAAATTGACACCTTCCAAACAGTGGTGGGATTCAATTTTTTTTACTACCAGTTCTGTGGGCATGGCTTGGTGGGCGTGGCAGGGGAATGATACTGTAAAATCTCCAGTCAGAGGTGGTATTTGCCAGTTTTCTGAACTACTCAAAATTTCCACTACCGGTTCTCCAGAACTGGTCAGAACCTGCTGAATACCACCTCTGCTTCCAAACCTGTGGATCTACAATGTACAAAACCCTTTAGGATACACCGAAGCATTTGCAAACTGAAGCATTAACAAGTGTGGCCTGACAACTTGAATTTTTATGTCCCTAAATGCCAAGCTACCAAGCCAAGGAATATTTGAGAACCATCAACAATTACAGCTGAAAGCCAACACTCCAAAAGATAGGCTCAGAAGGATACAGAAGGATCTCAACAGACTGGCCCAATCTAACAAAATTCAACAGTGAGAAAAATAAGATTCTGTATTTTTTTGTAGGCAAGAAAAACCAAATGGATGAGTACAGAATAGGAAGTACCTGGCTAAATAGTCATAACTGGGAGAAAGAAGGCAAGGTGCTGCCACCAAATCGGTCTACAATAAAGACTTCCAAGAGTCAAGCCCAGTTCCTGGTACTGCCCAGGCATGTCAATAATATAGAAATGGCTTGCCACTGTCTTCTTCTAGGATTTTTTCTTAACTTCTCAGCCCTGGGAAGAGGCAGCATATTTGACTACAGTTGGGATGAGAAGTGTGCCCCCAAAGTAGGAGTCTGCTGCAGCATATGAAAGAGAAGCTGATCATAGAAAGACAATGTTACTTATTTTGGCCAGTAGGAGACATGTGACACCTCAAAATTGCAGGCATGACAAGGATAACCTCTGTATTTGTCTGCTCTGAGAACTAAAGAAAAGGAAGATGGACGATGACCCTTCCACTAAGGCATATACAGATAAAGACATTGTTGGGTTTTGTGTTGGTTGGCAGGCAGAAGACCAAAAAGGAACCACAATGATAGAAGAGAGATTGGCCAGATGCCCCCCACCACCACACACTGAGCCTCTGAGCAAATTGTTTTCAAAAGTCATTATGCACATTAAGAGCATTCCTAGAACTCTGAGCACACTGCAGGGGCTGATTAATTGGGAGACTAGCACTTTCCCTGAAATGACTTGTGACTCTGGAGGAGCTTCAAGTTATGATGAAAGTTTTCTCAATATTTCAAATGTAGGAAGAAAGAGAAGGAAAGAGAGAGAAGAGGTGGTGGAAGCAGCATACATATGAGTATAAGACACTGAGTCTTCTAAACATATAGAACATGGAGTCATAGGGTTGGAGGTGTTAAATATTCATGAAGAGTGGAGTCTGACATCAGACTCCACTCATTTGCTGGAAATTCTGGCGCGAATATTGAAGCCTGAACTCTTGGACTCTTGGACAGCTCCTGCTTTAAAAAGTTGGAGCTAGCTTCAACAATCAGAGTCCTGCCTCTTCCCTTGACCTGCCTATCTAACACTGGTGACAAAGGTCAAATCCTAGCAGAGACCAAAGGACACAAGGCAACCTCGTGGCATTGTGGCCATCTTTCTTTCAGCACCAGCTCAGCAAATGAGCATTGACTGAATCCGAAATGACCGCTCATGTGCCCCCCCTTCCCCCACTCTTTTCAGACTGGGAACAGAAAAATGGTCGACGTATATGGGGAAATGTAAACATTTCCTTGAAGCAAACAGCTTCCATGAGGAGGCTGACCCCCAGAAAAGGCACTATTCCTGAGTTACTCTGACTCAGACATGTATGAGACCACCAAAGCTTAGTGGCACCTGAAACCTTGGAGAACATTACCTGGACAGACTTACAGAAAATACTAAAAGAGCATTATAAGCCAGTCCCATCATCTCTGGCTTGCAGATACGAATTCTACCTGTGGTGCCAACAAGTGGTTCAGTCCATAAATGAGTACGTGACAGCACTGAGGAATTTACCCAAGGATTGTAAATTGCCAGGCACGGAATTCATGATCTGAGACCGGCTCGTGCTCAGACTTAGAGACTTGACTCTGCAAAAGTGATTGCTAGCCAGACAAGATCTACCGTTTAAGACCACCATCAGGAAGCCCAAGCTGCGTAAGTTTCTGACAAGTCCCCAGCCAGAATCAGGGGCTCCCAAACCATCCATGATGCCAGAGCCAGTGCCACAAACCACAGTGGGGCTCTGAGATGGAGGAGAGTGAAGGAGACAAGGATAACGTCCACTGAATAAAGTCAATGCACAGGATGAAGAGGCCAGCAAGAGACAAAAGGTTTCATCCAACTGGGTACTCTGGGTTCCCAGAGGCTGACAAAAGATATCAAAGCCTATCATGCACTGGGTGTGGGGGAGACCGGGCATCAATTTTCCCAGGAATGGTTGTGAATTAGTTGAGTCAGCTTGCTGTCAGGATTCTGACACTTAACCCCATTTAAATCATGAGTCTCTAGCCAAACTCCAAAAGGATTTATTGGGAATTAAAATATGCAGCATTGCCTGAGTATAGCCGATTCTGAGACACATCATTCGTTGTCACTCTTGACCCTGTTTTTTCCCCTACCTCCTGGGTGTATTGTAATTCATATTCTCCAATTGGACACATTCATAGCCAAGAGTCATCAGTCATGCTCTCCAGTTAGAATTTTGTGTGGCAGAAACTTTGGTCATGTAGAAACTATCTTTGAAATACATTTATGGAATGCAAGCTGCCCACAGCTTTCCCCTCCCTTTCTGTGACAATGACAGCAGAAGCCAAGGTCTTGCGGAAACTATTTGCCACCCATGGGTTGCTGGACATACTGGTTTCAGACCATGGACCCCAGTTCACCATAAATGTATTCAAGGGTTTCCTTGTGGAGAGAAGAATCCGGCATGCCCTGTCAGCACCAGTTCACCTGGCAACTAATGGGCTGGTGGAGAGAACTGTGAGATCTGTAAAGGAAACTTTGGCATGGATGGGCCCAGGGGGACACCAGAAAAAATTGAAATGAATAGAATAGAATAGAATAGAATAGAATAGGATAGAATAGAATAGAATAGAATAGAATAGAATAGAATAGAATAGAATAGACTTTTATTGGTCAAGGATGATTGGACACACAAGGAATTTGTCTTGGTGCAAATGCTCTCAGTATACATAAAAGAAAAGATACAGTCATCAAGAGTCAAGAATCAAGAAGATTGACCCTAGATAGGCTGCGCCCAAGTTATGACACAGGGACCCCCGTAGAGTCCACTAGCAAATGGAATCGTCCAGTATAGGGCACCCCGTATATGCACATAACTACACTGGAGGTGCAAATCAGGTACTGGAAAAAATAGTAAGAATCATAGGCCCCCAATCCTACCAGATAGAGTTAGAGGATACTAGGATATGGAGGAGACATATAGATCAACTCCACGGGTGATTAGAAGACAAAAGACGTGAGGAGGAAAGTTTAGGAAGGAAACCCTGACACAGAAGCACAGACCAGGCCCTGTCAACCTCAAATAAAGATAGGCAAGAAAGTACACTTCCTATTCTGACTACCAGCCCGTGGGATAGGTGCAACCACTCATCTGGAGAAACAGGGATCCAGCAAAGTACTTCTGAGACCTCGGTTCTGGCAGAGACAGCTACACCCTGGGAGAACTTCTAGGAGGTTCCAATGGCCAGCTCCAGAATGACAGCAGACCCGTCCATCCAGTTTGCCACCCCAGGTGGGAATGAACCATGCAAGTCCAGTCACACCCACCGTAGTCCTGCCTATTTGCGTGACTACATACTCTAAGCTATCATTGATTGGGTAGCCTCTATCTGAGAGGGGAGGGATGTTAAATATTAATGAGGAATGGAGTCTGATGTCAGACTCCACTCATTTGCTGGAAATTCCGGCATGAATATTGAAGCCACATCAGTGGCTGAACACATGGACAGCTCCTGCTTTAACAGCTGCTGCTCAGCCTCTTTCCTCAGGATCTTCAATAAAGCAGACATTCTCAACAATCAGAGTCTTGCTTCTTCCCTCGACCTTCCTATCTAACAGGAAGAGACCTCCAAGGTCTTCTAGTCCAAGGCAGGAGATCTTATACATCTCGATCAAATGGTTGTCCTGTCTATTTTTGAAAACCTTCAGTGATGGAGCACCTATAACTCTGGGATGAAAGCAGTGTCATTGATGAATTGTTCCCACAGTTGGAAAATTTCCCCTACTCCTTGGTTGGATGTCCTTAACAAGTTTCCACCCATTATTTCTTGTCCTGCCCTCTGGTGCTTTCGAAGAATGAGTTGATCCCCCCTCTTCTCTGTGAAAATCCCCCAAGTACTGAAAAACAGAGCTATCTTGTCATCTCCAGTCCTTCTCTTCAATAGGCTAGATATACCTAGCTCCCTCAATCATTCATCGTATGATTTTCCCTCTAGTCCCTTCATCATCTTGATTGCTCTTCTCTACACACTTTTTAGGGACTCAGCATCTATTTTTGTATTGTACTGACAAGTCCCTCTCTAGCTGGATTTACACCACATGACAGGTAAAACCATGACAGGTGCTTTTACTTAATGACTAAACTAGGCTAGTACTAATGTTGGTTGGTTGGCTTCCGAGATCAGCTTGGTACATGAACTCATGTGCTAAGTTTATTTTTTGATGGCAGCAGATGAGAACATCCCCCTGACCTAGTTTGGGCTTGGATGCTAAGCAGGGTCAGGCCAGGTCAATGCTTGGATGAGTAGCTTCCAGTGAATTGCAAGGCTGAAAACTCAACTGAGATATTAAAAAGCATTTTGGTAAATAATCACTGCCAGCCTGTTTAGCATTGTGGACAAGAAAATGAAATGAATATATTATTATGTATGTATATTATATCAGTGTTTCTCAGCCTTAGCAAATTTACGATGCATAGACTCCAACTCCCAGAATTCCCCAGCCAGCCACACTGCCCTGGGGAATTCTGGGAATTGAAGTCCACACATCATAAAGTTCCCAAGGTTGAGAAACACCGCATTATGCATTTACAAGGCCTGAATCTCAAATACAGCCTTTCTCGTTGCAAAACACAAGGTAGGCAGCCTTCCCCATTAAGATACATTATCCTTCTTTAGTGTTGCCACAGTCTTCAGATTTTCCACATTGCCCCAGCACAAACTCACTGCTTCTGTGACGAGCACCTGCGATGTGATCCTGTACTATTCTGAAGGAGCAGAATTGCACACTCAGAGGCCTCCCAACAAAACGGGCCACCTCCAGACTTGATAGAACTATCTCCTTGATAGGAAATGGAGTTGAGGATCAAATGGAATTGACAGCTGAGGTCACTACACTTTGGAGCCCAGGTGGGGTGCTGGAAGCCATTGCCAGGTTGCCAGCATCTCTCACGATGAAGCTGTTCAGGCAGCTATCTGTCAATGAGAAACACTGCTGAGCTAGCAGCTCCAAGGAGCCTTCTTCCTGTCAATCAGAACTGACAACAGATTAGTTCAGCAGCTGGCCAAGGTCTACATCAGAGGAAGGGAATCATTTTGTGGTTTGGAGGGTTTTGTTTTTAATTTTTTTTTCCTTCTGAGGGATGCAGCAATGATGTCATCCAACTGGCGGAATTGAAACGTTCAGCTCATTTCCAGGGATGGTCTGGAGTTTGATAAAGTTTTAAAGGAGTCCTTATTTTAATACAGTGGTGGGGGTGGGTGGGTTTGGAATCATACCACTGAAAAATCTATGTTATGCCACAGCTCCTTCATAACACAGTATGGCGTGCTCTAAGGTGATCCGCATCTGGTTTATGTGTATTATACGACTGGGAACTGCCTTTTTAGCACAAGGGACAATAGAGGAAGCCCAGCAATTGTCACCTTTTAACTCTGGATTCTACATAATACAGAATAGAATACAGAATGTAAAATAAGAAAGTTGGAAGGGACTTTTGAAGTCCTAGTCCAACTCCCTGCCCATGGTGTTAAGTACTGAGCGTGGGCACGAAAGAATGGAGATGAGCCGGTGAGACGGTGAACTTCAACTCTTTATTTACATGGTGTGACAGCTCAAAAACAATGGCTGCTATAGCCTTCCTTATATAGCCTTCCTTATATTATTAACTATTCAACCAATGAAAACCTTGGAGCGCTAGCTCCGTTGACCAATGAGAATGGCTCGTTAATGGCCAATCAGA
>BHEV01048380.1:0-14809 GCA_004319985.1 Emydocephalus ijimae
AGAAAAGGAGGAGGAAGAGGAAAAGGAGGGAAGGAAGAAGAGGAAAAGGAGGAGAAGGAGGAGGAGGAAAAGGAGGAAAGGAGGAAAAGGAAGAGGAAGAGGAAAAGGAGGAAAGGAGGAGGAGGAAAAGGAGGAAAAGGAAAAGGAGGAAGAGGAAAAGGAGGAAAGGTAAGAAAAGGAGGGAAGGAAGAAGAGGAAAAGGAGGAGGAGGAGGAGGAGGAGGAGGAGGAAAAGGAGGAGGAGGAGGAAAAGGAGGAGGAGGAAAAGGAGGAAAGGAGAAGGAAAGGAGGAGGAGGAAAAGGAGGAGGAGGAGGAAAGGAGGAAAGGAGAAGGAAAGGAGGAGGAGGAGGAAAAGGAAGAAGAGGAAAAGGAGGAAAGGAGGAGAAGGAGGAGGAGGGAAAGGAGGAGGAAGGCACCGCCTCCCATGGGGGGGGGGGAGAGGAAGACATGGGAGAGGCCTGGAAAAGGATGCCCCCAGGGGTGGGGCTGCTAGGAGTCTGGCACCTTCGGCTGGATGCTCTTCAGGTGCCCCCCCAGCCCCTGTCCCCAATCCACAGGAGGATGGTGGGGGGGGGTCTCTGTAGCTGGCAGCAGATGGCTGGAAGAGCTGCTGCTTCTGTGTCACCGAGGCTGGGGCGGCCTTGGAGGGGGGGCGGGAAGAGGAGACAAAGAGCTCCCTCTCTCCATGCCTCTGTCCTCCCCCCCCCAGACACCTCCCCCAGGCAGAGGGGCCTTTTGTGCAAACTTCTCCTGGCTAACGTTTTTTTGCTAACTTGAATCGCGCTCTGCGCATGCTCCGAGGCAACCGCTTTCCCACCGTCGCCCTCAACTTAGGATGGTTCGTTGAGTGACCATTTGACACTGTAGGCCTAAGGGGTCCTTTTTCGCACTAAGGGCCGTGGCAGCCTCCCCTGCGCTCACGGCATCAAATGGGGGGTGCCGACTCGCATTTACAACGGTCGCAGCGTCTCGGGGTGGGGGCCGGGGGTCACGTCCCCTCCCAGCAAGCAAAAGTCATTGGGGAAGCCAGATTTCATGGAACAGCCGAGTCTGACTCACTTAACCCCCGCTGTGATTCCACTTAATGGCGGGGGCAAGAAAGCTTGTAAAACAGGGCAAACCCACCATGGTCACGCCTGAGCAATATACATTTGGGGCTCTGTCGTGGTTATAAGTCAAGGACAACCTGTGATTGGTTCAAGAGCAAGGCAGGGTCAGGCGTCCCACAGATGTCCAGCTGTTGGGGTTGGACTAGGAGACCTCCAAGGTCCCTTCCAACTCTGTTATTCTATTCTATTCTATATTCTATTCTATTCCAATTCCATTCCATTCTATATTCTATATTTTAATCTCTCTTCTCTTCCGTTCTATATTTTCTCTTCCTTTCCCTTCCCTTCTACATTCTATATTCTCTTTTCTTTTTTCTCTCTTCCCTTCTATATCTTCTCTCCTCTCTTTTCTCTCCTCTCCTCTTCTTCTCTTCTCTCCTCTTCTCTTCTCTCTTCTCTTCCATTCTATATTTTCTCTTCCTTTCCTTTCCTTTCCCTTCCCTTCTATATTCTATATTCTCTTTTCTTTTTTCTCTCTTCCCTTCTATATTTGCTCTTCTCTTCTCTCTTCCCTTCCCTTGTATATTCTCTTCTCTTCTCTTCTCTTCTCTTCTCTTCTCTTCTCTTCTCTTCTCTTCTCTTCTCTTCTCTTCTATATTCTATATTCTCTTTTCTCTCTTCCCTTCTATATTTGCTCTTCTCTTCTCTTCCCTTCTATATTCGATATTCTGTTCGATTCTAGATCCCGTCTTGTGTCTTTCGGGCTCCTAAGCTTTTAAATAAACCAGCATGGGCCAGCAATGGTGGCTTCTCCAGAGCTCAGCCTTTGAGGGCCTGGTTGCAAACATGCTCCCACGACCCTCAAAGCCTCCCCCACGACCCATGTCCTCACTCCTTCAGCAGGCAGACTTTGCCACTCAGTGGGGTGACGTTTTGCCCCCGTGGCTGACCCAAACCGGCCCAGTTTCTGTCAGTCAGTGAGTGAAATCGACATTGGGAGTGAGTCAAATGGGACCGCCGCAAGATGAGACCCAGCCCACTGGTTGGAGCTTGACCCGGGGTTCTTGGGGATTGTAGAGGCCCCAGGGAGGAGGGGAGGGGGATTTGAAGCTGGGCAGGCAGCCCCAAAGTGACCTGTTTCTTCTCAGATCCATCAAGCTGGGAATTGTGGTTAGGAAACGTCGGACAGCAGACCAGGATCTTACAGGTTCTCCCCGGCTTACGACCACAATTCAGCCCCAAATTAGAACAGAACAGAAATATCAGAGTCGGAAGGAATCTTTGGAGGTCCTCTAGTCCAACCCCGCTTAGCGAGATAAAACATTCGGAAGGGGTAAGTGGGACCTTTGCCAAGGGGGAGTTGTGCCCTGTTTTACGACCTTTCCCGTTGTTAAGTGAATCACCGCCAACGTCGGTTCCCACGGTCGTTAAGTGAATTCGGCTTCCGCCTTGACGGAAGGCCGCAAACAGGGTTACACAGGATCCCAGGGACCCTGCAGTCGTCGTAAATTTGAACCAGTGGGCGAGCGTCCGAATTTGGATCCCCTGACCGCGGGAGGCTGCAACGGTCATAAAGTGTGGGGAAACGGTCCTAACTTAAGTTGCCTTTTTTTCAGTGCCATTGTAACTTTGAATGGTCACTAACGAACGATTATAAGTCGAGGACTAGCTGTAGTCAGGAAGGAGGTGCGACTTGATGGATGTACCTGCTGGGACCCCCTTAAACCAAACACGCGTAATTTTTGGAATTATCACCTTTGTTTTAAAAGGGTCCAGCAAATAAATTTCATAAATAATAAAATATAACTTTATATATAAGAAGGTAGTGATAGGGATAGATAGAGATAGAAGATAGATGGATAGATAGATAGATAGATAGATAGATAGATAGATAGATAGATAGATAGATAGATAGATAGATAGATAGATAGATAGAAGAGAGAGAGAGAGAGAGAGATAGGTATATATAATAATAAAAAATCTAAATATAAAAATAAATCTTTGTGGTTGGATGCTTTTATCCTTCAAATGGACATCTTGACCCAGCCCTGGACGACACAAAAAATCAGTTTGGAAGACTGTGTGTGTGTGTGTGTGAGAGAGAGAAAGTTTGTGTGTGTCTAAAACGCAAAGCTGCCCCATTTAAATTTTTCTCCCCCCTGTCTCTTCCCCACACTCTCACCAGGTTTGCACTTAACTGGGTTAGTAGAAGCCTTGCATTTGTGTCCACCTGCTGACCTCTGTGAGTTTCAACCTGGGTTTGGTTTGTGGGGTATCCTCCGTTGGGGGTCATGGTGGGTTTATCTGCTTAAATGTGGCTTAATTCAGCAACCAGGTTAATGGTGCACAAACGGTTGTAGCCGAGCAGGCCTAGTTGAAGGAGATGGTGGGTTAGGTTGTGGCTCCGTGTGTTGTGCAAATAGGTTTATTTGTGGGGTCAAGGAAGAGTGAATCATGATTTAAACGTGTTGGGTCAACCATAGGACTTACAGAATAACAGTTGGGAGGGACCTTAAGAGGTCATCTAGTCCAGCCCCCTGCTCAAGCAGGAGACCCTTACAGAATTACAGGATAACAAGGGTTGGAAGGGACCTTAAGAGGTCTTCTAGTCCAACCCCCTGCTTGTCATTTATGGGATGCTTTGAAGTTTTTTTTGTTTCATTTATTTCTCGAATTCTTTAAAAAGTCCTCCCTCGCAGAGGGACCCCAGATGGTACACAAATACAGGTAGTCCTCGATTTACAACCGCAATTGAGCAACAAATTTACATCGCTAATGTGAGTCATTTCTTAAGTGAGCTTTCTCCTCATCGTACGGCCTTCCTTGCCACGGTTGTTAAATGGATCCCTGCCAGTCAGATGGTCGCTAAGTGAATCCGGTTTCCCCGTGGACTTCGCTGGTCAGAAGGTCACAAAAGGGGAATCATGCAACCTCTTAGGTCTCACATTGCGACCATCGTAAGTACGAGTCAGTTGCCAAAGCGTCTAAATTTTGATCACGATGCTGTGAAAAAACGGCCCGAAGTCACTTTCTTCGGTGCCGTCGTAAGACTGAGCAGTCACTAAATGAACCATTGTAAATCAAGGACTAAATTCTCCGAATTTGGAAGGGTTTTTGGTGGTGACTGAGCCCATCCTGTTGCTTCAGGGATTCTATTAATCTTCTCTATATATAAAAGCGAAAGTCCCCTCATGCATCATCACAAAATATCCAGAACCGTAAAGCCTACAAACTTGAAATTTGGCACGTCGGTTCCTCTTGGCTTCTAGGTGCTCACTAAGAAGGGATTTTTTGAAAGGTCCATCAGAGCATTAGAATTTCCTATAATAATAATAATAATAATAATAATAATAATAATAATAATAATAATAATGATAATGATAATGATAATGATAATGATAATAATAATAATAATAATACGCTCTGAAGCTAAGGAGTTCTACTCCCCGTCCCCACCTGAATAGAAATCTCTTCCAAAGGCAAAACACAAGCAGAGGAGAGGAGTTTCTGTTTCAGTTTCACAGCACCAAGCAGCTTTAGTATACGGAATAGTTGAATAGTAGAATTAAATTAAATTTAAAAAATTAAATTAAAATCTTACATATAAAAGCGAAAGACCACTCACGCATTATTACAAAATCTCCAGAACCATAAAGCTTACAAACTTGAAATTTGGCCCGTATGTCCCTCATGGCTTCTCGGGGCTCACTAAGAAAGGATTTTTGGAAATGACCATCAGAGCATTTAGAATATTTCCTATGTTATTATTATTATTAACACACTCTGATGCTAAGGAGTTCTACTTCCCCTCCCCACCTGAAAAGAAACCTGTTCCAAAGGCAAAACACAAACAGGAGAGGAGTTTCAGGTTCATTTTCTCAGCACCAAACAGCTTTAGTCCAGTTGAGCTAAGCCACGCCCAGGCTCCTTGTTGTCTCCTTGCTCACACAGCAAATACTGCTTCAGTTTCCAAAAAGCCCACAACTCTCACATGCTGACAGGACACTAGCTAGATAAATACCGATGGATATTGGTAGGCCGAGGCAGAATTTTTTTCCCCTTATTTTCCTCCCCAAAATCTAAGCCCGACCACATAGTTTCGTAGTGAAGCACAGGTATAGAGCTAGTCTCTTCTTTCTTCTCTCTCTCTAAAAGCAAAATGCCCCTCATGCATCATCACAAAATCTCTAGAACTGTAAAGCCTACAAACTCAAAATTTGGCACCTATGTTCCTCTTGGCTTCTCGGGGCTCACTAAGAAAGGATTTTTGGAAATGAGCACCAGAGCATTGATATTTCCTATATGATTATGATTATTAACACGCTCTGATGCTAAAGAGTTCTACTCCCCCTCCCCACCTGAAAAGAAATCTCTTCCAAAGGCAAAACACAAGCAGAGGAGAGGCGTTTCCGTTTCAGTTTCACAGCACCAAGCAGCTTTAGTCCAGAACAGTTGAGCTAAGCCACGCCCAGGCTCCTTGCTGTCTCCTTGCTCACACAACAAATACTGCTTCAATTTCCAAACAGCCCTCAACTCTCACACACTGACAGGATGCTAGCCAGAAGAATACCGATGGATGCTGGTAGACAGAGGCAGAATTTTTTTCCCCTTATTTTCCTCCCCAAAAACTAAGCCCGACCACATAGTTTCATAGCCAAGCATGGGTATCGAGGTAGTAAAATAATATTTATAATTAATAATAGTTCTCTCTGTGTTTGAAGACCAGTATTATTACCTCTTCCCCCGGATGTCAGCTTCGACAGTCACGTGCTTTCTCCTAATATTTATTTTATCTATTAATCACATTTATTATATTTGCCAATGGGGTAAAACCCCAGATTAAAAAAAATCCACAAATAATATTCATCACATATCCAGGTGGCTCTCGGCTTACAACAATTCCTTTAGTGACTGTTCCAAGTTATGGTGGCACTGAATAATGTGACTTACAACCGTTTTTTTTTTTTTTTTTGTACAACCATTTCAGCATCCCCAGGGGTCAAAATCCAGCCGTTTGGCCACTGACTCGTACTTATGACGGTTTGCAGTGTCCTGGGAGGGGGGGTCATGTGATCCCCTTTTCCGACCTTCTAACAAGCAAGGAGGAGCCAGGTTCACTTAACAACCGTGTTCCTAAACTTAACAGCTGTGATGATTCACTTTACAATGGTGGTGGGAAAGGTCGTAAAATGAGGCAAAGCTCTCGGAGGTCTTCTAGTCCAGCCTCAAACAGGAGATCCTCTACCATTTCAGACAAACGGCTGTCCAATCTTTTCTTTAAAAGTCTCCACTGATGAAGCGCCCACAATTTCTGGTGGCCAGCAGTTCCACTGGTTAATTGTCCTCCCTGTCTGGAAATTCCTCCTTAATTCCAGGTTGCTTCTCTCCTTAGATCAGTTTTCCATCTGTTGCTTCTTGTCCTGCCTTCAGGGGCCACTGATCCTGGCCCTCTGCAATGGCAGAGAATAAGTTCATCTAATCTTCTGTAGGATCAATTCTTAGGTATTGGAATATTTCTCTGAGATCTCCTCTTGGTCTTCTGTCCTTTAGATTAAATCTACCTCTTCCCTTCAAGTGATTCTCATACAGCTGGGTTCCAAAACTTCACCATCTCTCCCTGTCTCCCTCCCTCCCTCCCTCCCTCTCTCCTTGTCTCTCTTTTTCCCTCTCTCCCTCCCTCTTCCTCCCTTCTTCCCTTTTCCTCTCCCTCTCTCTTGCTATCTCTCCCCCTCTCTCTCCCTCCCTCTTCCTCCCTTCTTCCCTTTTCCTCTCCCTCTCTCTTGCTATCTCTCCCCCTCTCTCTCCCTCCCTCTCTCCCTCCCTCTTCCTCCCTTCTTCCCTTTTCCTCTCCCTCTCTCTTGCTATCTCTCCCCCTCTCTCTCCCTCTCCCTCCCTTTCCCCCTCTCTTTCTCTCCCTCCTCTCTCTCCCTCTCTCTAAAACACATACACACTCACTCACAAACACACAGAAACACCCTGGTGTGTCTTGCTCCAGTTTGTTAAGGTTCTTTAAAAAAAAAAAAAAAAAGGAAGCAGAACCTACAGCCATGCACAGAATTGCATGATCTGAATTTAGGGCCGCAGTTAATCTGTTTCCAAAATAGCATTTCCCTTTTATTTTTAGGAGATGCCTCCTGGTGTTGGATTGATTAGAAACCCTGATCCCCTCCTTTTTTAAAAAAAATATAAACAACTCACCTGATATTTTTGTCTTTCAAGGAGTTTTGGATCATCTGCCATGCAATCCAGGTGGTCCTCCTTACGACCACAGTGGGACCCAAAATTTCTGTCGCTAAGTGAGACGTTGGTGAAGCGAGCCTCGGTCTGTCTTACGACTCGTCTTTCTGCTGTTTTCAGTGCCATTGTAACTTTGAACGGCCACTAAATGAACCGTTGTAAATTGAGGACTACCTGTCTGTGCACACCAAGAAACTCTGGTTTATTTTTTATTTTAAAAAAAAAATGTCCAGAGGGGGCAAAAAAAACCCTGAAACATTGAGCAGCAATTCTTCAGGGGGTAACTACCATGATTAAAAACAACACCGCAGATCCCTACAGGCAGAAGCTACAAACATGTTTAGGAGCAGGGAGGGAGCCAGGCTGCAGTTAGCTACAAGGGGTGTAATTCCCTGAGCCTAAACTACAAAGGGTTTAGCAGGAATTAAACACCCCGTAAACTGGCAGGGATATTCATGGAGGGGGCTTCGAGGAGTTTAAAAAAAAAGAAATTCAAAAGAGAAAGAGAGAGAAAGAAACCAAGAGAGAGAGAGAGAGTGAGAGAAAGAAAGACAAAAAGACAGAAAAAGAGAAAGAAACAGAGAGAAAGAGAAACAGAGAAAGAGAGACAGAGAGAAAGACAGAGAGAAAGAAAGAGAAAAAGTCAAAGACAAAGAGAGAGGTTGAGAGAAAGAGAAAGAACAAGAAAGAAAGAAAAAGAAACAGAGAGAAAGAAATTGAGAGAGAGAGAAAAAGAGAGAAAGTAAAAAACAGAAAGAAAGAGAGAAAGAGAAAAAGGAAGAAATCAAGACAGAAAGAAATAGAAATAAAGAGACAAAGAAAGAAATTGAGAGAGAGAGAAAAAGAGAGAAAGTAAAAAACAGAAAGAAAGAGAGAAAGAGAAAAAGGAAGAAATCAAGACAGAAAGAAATAGAAATAAAGAGACAAAGAAAGAAATTGAGAGGGAGAAAGAAAGGAAGAAAGGAAGGAAGGAAAGAAGGAAAGAAAGAAAGAAAGGAAGGAAGAAAGAAAGAAAGAAAGAAAGAAAGAAAGAAAGAAAGAAAGAAAGAAAGAAAGAAAGAAAGAAAGAAAGAAAGAAAGACCCTGATTGCGGAATTGAAGCCCTGCCCCTTTTATATGCCTGCCACATTGAAAAGGGGCGGAGCCTCAATGTCAGATTTAGGGTGACCTGAAATTTGTTTTGGCACCTGCACACCACAGTCTTTCTGGACACCCCTCTCAAAGAAGCGCCCCCCTCCTTACTTCTCTATCCATGGGGGGTGGGGGAAGAGCCTATGCATTTCTTAAGTGGCCTGTGATAGGAGCTGTTGGATCCTTTGAGTGGAACTTTTTCATGGGTACATCCCAACGTGGTGCAGGAAAATGAATTTATTTAGGTGTTGAAGAAAGATAGCTAAGACCTCTTTGTGGTTCAAATGCAATTTTTTTGGCTTTATTTTTATAAAGGAGCAGGGAATTTCAAAATTTTCAGGCCACAAAGCCTGTTAATTATCATATCATAATTATCATATCATGTATGTATGTATGTATGTATGTATGTATGTGCATATTTTACAGTATTTATATTTATATTTACATTTACACCTATATATATATATATTTATATGGCTGGGGAATTCTGGGAGTTGAAGTCCGCCCATCTTAATTGCAGTGGTTGAGAAATATAAGAGCAACACAACAGGCTATAAAGCGATCTAGAACAATTAAATAATTCAATCTGGGATCAAATCTTTTTCTCTTTCCATTAAAATCGCCTTCAAGTCTTGCTTGACTTAGACCGGAGATTTCCTGGTGGTGCCTCATCCCGATGCTAATCTGCGTGACCACGCTTTCTTTGTCAGCCCAAATTAGTTGGGCCAGGTGGTGTCGTTCATCTGTTGACTCCTGGTGACCTCAGTAGACTAAACCAAAGGTCTTCAAACATGGCAAGTTTAAGACTTGTGGGCTTCAACTCCCAGAATCGCTGAGCTAACATGACCAGAGGAGGAATTCTGGGAGTTGAAGTCCACAAGTCTTACAGCTGTCAAGGTTGAAGACCCTTGGACTAAACCATGGCTTAAGACACTGGTGCACGAGCAAACGGTGGCTCTTTTCTAATCTCAGGGCTGCAGAGAACCCAAGAACAAAAGTTGGAAGGGACCTTGGAGGTCTTCTAGTCCAACCCCCAGCTGAAGCAGGAAACTCCATACTTCTTTCAGATGAATGGTTGCCCAGTCTCTTCTTCAAACCCTGTGGTGTTTTGACACCCATAAGAGTTTATGTTTTGTGTTGGAGAAAGATAGTGGGGCTTGGTAATTTATACCTTCTATGAGTATTTCAACTATTTGGTTGCTTATGGAATCTTTGGCGCATTCTGAGCCTGATTGTTTCCTTAAAGACGTTTTATGACCCAGCTAGGTAACATCATCAGTGCCAGAATGGGATGGGGTTTGCAGAGGAGTTGGAGTTGGAGGAGGAGGAGGACTGTGGGGTCTTTGGTATTCTCTGAGCTTGACTGTTTTCTTGCAGATGTTTCGTGACCCAACTAAGTAACATCATCAGTTCTAGAAGGGAGTGGGGTTTGCACAGTGGAGGAGAACTGTGGTGACGGTCCTTGGTGCTCCCTGAACCAGGTTGTTTTCCTGAAGACATTTCATGACCCAACTACCTAACATCATCAGTGCCGGAGGGAGTGCGGTTCATTCTTTCTTTATACCCTAGTGCCCTGTCGATGTTGGTGGAAATGTTCTCGGTGATCATTGTTTGACACTTGTTAGTTTGCTGTAACGGAGAAGCCTAAGAGAAGTGGATTGAGGGGGTTCGGGGCAGGTGGGATGACCCTTCACCTTGGTTCCCCTGTTGCAATTGGAAAATGAAGTGCTTGCATTTGCAAAGGGGCTGAAATCACAGTGAGATTCAGTGCTGCGTTTCTCTGTCTCAGGCCCCTTTAAGACGGGGGGGGGGGGGCAAAGCTGGCTGGGGAATTCTGGGAGTTGAAGTCCCCCGTCTTAAAGGGGCCTAAGATGGACAAGCCCTTTTTTTAGACGCTCTGTTGTTCTGCTGTGGCTTTTCCCACCCACCTGATGCCCGTCACCTTTCCCTAGAGAAGTCAGAGGGCTGGCTGGAAGGCAAATTTGCCCCGGGGAGAGAAAGGCCTGGGCCATTTTCGCTTGGAGCCCACTCCGGGGGCGGGGGGCACCTTGGTACTGCCAAGGCAACACCAGCAGATGGGGACCAGCTGCGGCTGCCCTGGGCAAGCCAGCCACCTTCTCCTTCCCAAACACAGCAGGGCAAACATGTTCCACGTATTGTATCGTGGCGTATTAAGCTGCACGGTATTTGCCTGGTGTTTAAAACTTTTTTATTTTGTCTTGCTTTAGTTTTAACGTGTATTTAATTATTTTTATTTTATTTTATTTTGCTTGTTATTTTGTTTTATTCATTTTATTGTTTTTACCTGGCCTTCATTTTACCTTGTTTTAGTAGTGCGTGTATTCAATTCATTCATTAATCAATTAGCCAGAGTCTTGTTCATTGGGTTACATTGTGTTTTTATATATATATATATAAATTTTTCTTACTTTAGTTTATTGTGTATTTATTTTGTTTTGTTTTATTTATTTTATTTTATTTTTGCTTGGTCTTTATTTTACCTTGTTTTAGTGGAGCATGTATTCAATGAATTCATTAATCTGTGAGTCAGTCTTGGTCGTTGGGTTGCATTATGTTTATAACTTTATTTATTTATTCTTACTTTTATTTATTTATTTGTTTTGTTTTATTTTATTTTATCTTGGTTTATGTTTTACTTGTTTTACTGGAGCAAATATTCAATGAATTCATTAATCTGTGAGTCAGAGTCTTGTCTGTTGGGTTGCATTGTGTTTATAACTTTATTTATTTATTCTTACTTTTATTTATTTATTTGTTTTGTTTTATTTTATTTTATCTTGGTTTATATTTTACTTGTTTTACTGGAGCAAATATTCAATTAATTCATTAATCTGTTAGCCAGAGTCTTGTTCGTTGGGTTGCATTATGTTTATAACTTTATTTATTTATTCTTACTTTTATTTATTTATTTGTTTTGTTTTATCTTGGTTTATATTTTACTTGTTTTACTGGAGCAAATATTCAATTAATTCATCAATCAATTAGCCAGAGTCTCATTCAGCAGTAAATTAATCCTCCCTCTAACCCTGCGAGGTAGGCGGGTGGGGGGGAGCTTTAATGAGGCTGCCCTTGTCAAAGGACTTTTGGGGATTGGAGTTCATCTCCCTGGGGATGGGCACACACACCGTTCAGCCTGGCAACCCTGTGGGTGGTTCGTGTTTGTTTTAAGGAGACTTTGGGGAGGAAAGTGGGGCAGAGGCATTACCCCGTACTTCCCCTCCTTCTTGATGGGGCTCAGAGGCTGGTAGGCCGGAGCCTGGGCTTTTCCTGGAAAAGCAATTCCATGAAAAACACCCAAAGGCTGCTGCATTAGAACCCCTTGCGGCCTGGGCACCGGAGGCCAGCTGGGAATTCTCAGGCATCCTTTGTGTGGCTCTTGGTGGCCTCTTCCTCCTTCCTTGTCCTCCTTTTCCTTTTCTCCTTCTGTTTTTCCTTCTCTTCCCCCTTCCCCTTCCTCCTCCTTCTCCTGTCTCCATCTTCCTTCCTCCTCCTCCTTCCTTGTCCTCATACTCCTGTCTTTTTCCTTCTTCTTCTTACTCATCTCCTTCTCCTTCTCCTTTTCCTTCTCCTCTTCCTTCTCCTGCCTCCATCTTCTTTCCTTCTCCTCCTGTCTCTACTTTCTTTCCTTCTCCTTCCCCTTCCTGTCTCCATCCTCCTCCTTTTTCTTCTCCTTTTCTTTACCCTTTCCCCTTCCTTCCTCCTCCTCCTATCTCCCTTCCTTCTCATACCTTTCTTCTTCCCTTCCTCCTCTTCCTCTCCCTCCCTCCCTCCCTTCCTTCCTCCCTCCCTCCGTCCCTCCCCCTCCTGTCTCTTCTTTCCTTCTCCTTCCTTCCTCCTCCTGGCTGCTATCGCAGGGCACCCTCCCCTCCCTTTCTTGCTCCCTCCCCTCCCTTTCTTGCTCGGATGCCAAAGCTGCCCCAGGCAAGGATGCCCCCTTTGCAGGCAGCCATGCCACTTCTTCAAGACATTCTCCTCCACCCCTCCCCGCTTTTCTCCTCCCCTCCGGTGCTCTCTGCAAAGACGGGACCCGTTGCAGAGACCCCTGCCGAGGGGGAGGGCAGGGGGGGAGTCTGCACCAACATTTCCCCTCCCCCCCCACTCCCTCTCCCCCCACTCGCCTTTGGCTCCGGCAGAAGCCTTGAGCAGGAGGCTATGACAGAGGTCACTGTAGGCTGGCAGCGCCAGCTTGTTTCTTAGCAACTGGATCCGGCCTTCCCCGAAGAACAGCATCGCTCGCCCAGACTGCTGTACCAGGAAAAATGCTGACGGCGAGGTGGGAGTGGGTGGCCGTCAGGATGGTCCCGTTCCTCCTCCCCCCCGCCCTTGCAGTCCCATGGAGCAGACCAGCCACGGGGGCTGCAGGCCGACAGGCATATATTCTCTGACCGCCTCGCCTGCTTAGCACTGTCTTGCCCCTTTCCCCGGGGGGGGGGTGGGGGAAGTGTTGGTGAGGGGGAGCCCCTCAGCTGGCACCCGAGCCTTTGTGCCACCCGAGGACAGCCCCTGGGTGGCTCTTCGTGGGTGGCACCTGCCTTTCCTTTCCAGCTGACCGGCTGCCACTCCTTCTGGCTGTATCTCAGCGGGTCTGGAGGGAAGTGCCAGGCCTTTCTCTCACCCAGCCTTGGGAGTTTTTTTTAGAGGGGTGGGCGTCAGCTCTCAACCCACCTGCCCACCCCCTCTGGCAGCCTACCCAATGCAGTTGGGTTGCAATTTAGCATTACTGTATTGTAATTTGATTTAGGGCAGTGTTTTCCAACTTTTGAGCAGTGGACTCCAATTCCCAGAATCCACCAGCCAGCATGCTTGAAGGTGGGAGGATTCCAACTCCCAGAATTCCCCAGGCAGCACACTTTAAGATGGGGGGGGACTTCAATTCCCAGAATTCCCCAGCCAGCCTGCTTTAAGATGGGTGGACTTCAACTCCCAGAATTCCCCAGCCAGCCTATTCATCAATGCAGATGGATTCTCATTTAGCATTCGTGTGATTTGATTCATTGCGGTATTTTCCAATCTTCACAACTTGAAGAGGGGTGCACTTCCACCCCTCTTCAAGTTGCCAAGGTTGAGAACATCCCTCTTAATCCTCTCTTCTAATTAATAACCCAGGAATTGGATCCCCTGGGATCTTGGCTTGTCTTTGTACCAAAGTCACAGCCGGCTGCCAACTTTTGTGCCTCCAGGGTGGGCCAAGGGGAGGACAGGTGGCTGGAAGCTGTGGTGGGCTTTTGGAACGGCCCCCTTCCTCAAATGAGGGGTCTTCCTTGCCTGGTAGGTGGGTGGCAGTGCTGGGGGCATTGGTGTTTCTTCGGTCTTGGCCTTATCCAAGGGGAGACTTACTTAGCAGAGAATCCTTGCACTGAGTCTAGAGGTTGAGCCCCCCCCCTGAATTTTCTTTCCCCCTCCCCCCTTTTCCCAGGGGGACCTCAAAGCTCCGAGCAGGTGCAGGAAGGGAGGGTGTTTCAGCAGCAGGTGCAATTTTGCCAACCTTACCTTCCCCACCCTGGCAAAAATCACAGTGGTATGATGCAAGGTCAAAATCTATCTATAGCCATCTTTCTTTCTTTCTTTCTTTCTTTCTTTCTTTCTTTCTTTCTTTCTTTCTTTCTTTCTTTCTTTCTTTCTTTCTTTCTTTCTTTCTTTCTTTCTTTCTTTCTTTCTTTCCTTCCTTCCTTCCTGTCCTGTCCTGTCCTGTCCTGTCCTGTCCTATCCTATCCATCCTTCCTTCCTTCCTTCCTTCCTTCCTTCCTTCCTTCCTTCCTTCCTTCCTTCCTTCCTTCCTTCCTTCTGTCTGTCTATCTAAGCAGTTACTTCTGTCTGCCTATCTGTNCTAAGCAGTTACTTCTGTCTGCCTATCTGTCTGCCAGTCTGTCTTTAACTTTCTGTCTGTCTGTCATTCTCTCCATCTGTCACTCTCTCCATCCACCTATCCTGTCTGTCTGTCTGTCCGTCTGCCTACTTGTCTACCTACTTACCTATCCATCCATCCAGCCGGCTACACAACCCAACCCACATCCATCCATCCATGACCATTTCTACCCATCCATCCATCTACCCATGACTGATGGGCAGATGGATGGATAGCTAGACGAATGAATCCTGGAGACATGGAGGGACTGTCAGATATAAACCGTATCATATAATACATTTGCACAAGGTACTCCTGGAAGGCTGATGCACCTGGACTTGTGTGTGTGTGTGTGTATGATATTCAGCTTTGTTTCGGTATTTTCCCACGTCATTATAGTTGTGCTTTTCAAGTTGTAGCAACTTGAAAGATGAACACAATACACAAGCCTGATGATGGCAGATGAGATTCTACCGAAACGTTGCTACAACTTTAAAAGCACAACTACCATGACGTGGGAAAATAC
>BHEV01048381.1:0-50913 GCA_004319985.1 Emydocephalus ijimae
CAGGATGATTCCCTGTGGTCTGGCAGTAGTTGTTTCCCCTCTGAATTGGGCTGGATCCTTGCTTGCTTCTACAGACCTTCCTGATATGGCCTCTTTTCCCACAAGAATGGCAGAGCGCACCGAGGAATTTGCAGTCTGATCGCGGGTGGTTTTCCCTACAACCCGCGCATTGGTGCAGTAGTCTTCGATTCAGCTGGTTGCGTTGGTCGCGTTCGGACCAGAGCCGGTTGACCTCCTCCTCATCACTTTCTGATGGCGATTCGAGGTCCTCGTGGTGGGTCGCTGTTGTGNGTTGGTGCGGCGCATTCGCGCGGCTGACTGCCTGGTTGCTTCTGCTGCAGTATCGTCTTTGATGGCATCGGCAAGATCGATGTCCCCTTTGGCCATGATCTTGCTCTGCGCCATTGGGTCATCTAATCCCAGAACTATTCGGTCTCTCAGAGCTTCTTCGAGGTCTGCAAACCCACAGAGGCCTCCCAGGTTCCAGAGGTCTGCGATGAAATCCGCGACGCTCTCTCCTTTCCGTTGGTTCCTCTGGTAAAACTCATGTCTTCGGACAAGCTTTGGTACGGCGGGTGCATAATGGGCCCGTAGAAGGGGCACGAGGATGTCCCAGTCCATGCATTTTACCTCAGCCGGTTTTGCTAGTGCCTTGGCCATCTTAAAGACGGCAGGCCCGCAATGGGTGAAGAACACTGCTCGCTTTTTTCCCATAGTTGCATCCTTCAAGTTGTTGGTCTCCAGAAACATCTGGAACCGGTCTATGTAGGAGTCCCAGTCTTCTTGTGCTGGGTCAAATGGAGTGGGTGGTATGGCGCCATCAGACATGGTTCCCGTTGTCGATGCACCTTCAGCCATGTGCTCTGTTTGGTACTCTGTAGTGTTCAGTCAGCTCTGATATCTCCGCATCTCATCCTCGTCGCCAGTGTTAAGTTCTGCGCATGGGCGCAAGGAGCGGAGACGAGACAGTGACAGTGAACTTCAACTCTTTATTAGGCATACTGAACAGAGCAAAAACCCTAGGGCAGCAGCAGCCCTTATATAGGGTTGGCTGCTGACCTATTAGCCAATGAGAAACATGGAAGTATTAAACCCTTGAACCAATGAGAGTTGACCCGTTAACAGCCAATCAGATGTCCCAGAAAGGACCAATCCGATATCGCTATTATCGGCCAATCAGAAGTGCAGGATTAGAACCCTGCTTTTTCTTAAGGTTGTTAAAACTTTATTAAACACCTTTATTAGTTCATAACAGTAAGAATAGTAATCCTGTCATTTTTCTCTGCAACTGCTGTTACATGCCTTGAACTTTCTACTTGTTCTGCCAACTATAAGCACTAACCAGCCTCTCTCCCATGGGGCTCCAGCTTCGTCGTTTCATAAGATAATATCCAGTCAATCCCAAAAATGCAAACAGCAAGCCGGTGGTGACCAAGGCAATAAGGGTCCCCCGAGAATGGACCTGGTGAATCTCAGTGCGTTCCTGCTTGTGGAATTTTATTCCAAGCTAAAAGAAAAAAACAAAATAGGATTGAACCAAAGAACCATGAAAACACCTGTCAGGAATGCAAATAGCAGAGATTATAGACCCTTAAGGGTCATTCATCATGTCTTATTCATACAGCTTATGTCTTTTAATAAAATTTGTTACATAGAAAAAGTGCTTCCTTTGAAGTTTTTTGTACCCTAGTCTAACACAGCTAACCTCCTACAATGTCAGGTAGCTTGAAGGCTTTTACTTTGAAGTACTCCAACATCTTGTTTAAACAAGACATAGCAGGATTGAGGAAAGGACAACATAACAGCTTCAGACTGTTTAGGGAATTAAAATATCCATCTTATGGGGAAATAGGGCTGACAAAATGCCCTATTAAACCTTAAAAACAAAGCCTTTCAAAAACAGTTTTGAAAAAGTAAGTTCTTACTAAAGATTGAAGATTCTCTGTTCATCGGTCATGTATCTTTCTGAGCTGTTAGCTTCCTAGTAGAGTGGAAGAGGCAGAATTAGCCTCTTCTGGGAATGATGGGTTATGTGATGCTTGGGCAACAACTTAAAAACATCCCAAGAAATTTGTGTTTATTTATTGCTATTGCATATTTCACATGTGCTAGTGTAAGAAATAACCTGTTGCATATAATACAGACTAATTTTTTATATCATGGTATGACATTAGGTCTGAGGTAGTCTTACAGAGAATAAAGTAAGACAGTGATAGGTAAATAGGAAAAAAAACCTTTGAAGGGAATGCAGAGAATGAAAAGGCACAAAAGGGGAGGACTAACAGCAACAATGGCAGACAGATTGGGCACATATCGTAGTTGGCTATATTTCAGGCTAGACAAGTACATTGGAAGTAGAAGAAATGCAATAATAAAAGGATATGGATTGAGGAAAAGGAAGAGAATTATATAAGAAAGAACAAACCAGTGTAAACAACCAACCAACCTCCCATATTTTACACTCCATGTAAACCTACTTAAACAAATTCTAATTCAAAAGTGAGACACAGTAGGAGGAATAATACTGTCCATTTTGGAAGAAAAATCGAGCAACACAAAAGAAAACCTCATCAGATCTCTTAATCCAAAGTGATTCAAAGCACCTCATTTATTGTGATTCTTTCAAACGATTCAAGAATTCAATCTGAAAATTCAGTGTGAAAATGTGACTTGCTGAATCTCCTTGAAATTGAATCACACAGCTTTAGGATATTATGCATGTTTGGGAAGATAGTTTGGAAAGAGAGAAGTCCTGTGTATTTCATATGTTTTGTATGTTAAATTACAACACAAAGGAAACTAATTTTTAGGATGCAATTTCTGGAAACACTTGGAATTTCTTTTGCACTTAGTATTAGAACAAAATACTTGTTCTAATAATTTCACATCTTGAAAGCCAATTATGTCTTCAATGAATGAAACAACTTAATGAAAACTATTGGATGAACTCCATTTCTATCTATTGGACCGGACAGAATATGTGCCTAATTCTTAAAAAAGCTACCCACTACCATAGCCAAACCTCTAAGCATAATCTTTGAAAAATCTTTCAGGACCAGCTCCTTGCCAAAACTATCTTCAAAAAGGGAGACCCCAGCCTAGTTGAAAATTACAGACCAATCTCTTTATGCTGCATCACCTGTAAAGTCATGGAATCAATTATTAACCAATTCATTATCCTCCACTTAGAGACAAACAACCTCCTCTCTAATAATTTAATTTCAGAAAAAAACTATCCTGCAATCTGCAACTCACACTGCAAAAACATGGACTACACAACTTGATCGGGGCAAAGCAATAGCGCAATCTACATAGACTTCTATAAAGCCTTTGATTCAGTGGTACACAACAAACTACTCCTAAAACCAACATCTTACGGTATCTCTGGACACCTGCATAACTGGATAGAAGCATTCCTGTCAAACAGACAACAAATGGTCAAAATTGGGAGCGTCCTATCAAATTCTGTACCTGTCAACAGAGGGGTCCCCCAAGGCAGTGTTCTAGGACCAACTCTCTTCATACTCTATATAAATGACCTCTGTGATCATATTAAGAGCAACTGTGTCCTCTTCGCTGATGATGTAAAGCTATTCAACACCACAGACAATACTGCTACCCTTCAAAAAGACCTTCGATTATGTCAAACAAATGGCAACTTCAAATCTCAACAGTCTTACATATTGGCAAAAAAAAAAAAAAAACAGAAAATGAAATACAGGCTGAATAGTCAAGACCTTGTTGATGATCCAAACTCTGTCAAGGATCTTGAAGCACTCATCTCAAATGACCTAAGTGCAAGAGCCCACTGTAATTACATAGCCAAAAAGGTGTTAAGAGTTGTTAACCTAATCTTACGTAGCTTTTTCTCTGGTAATATTACACCACTAACTAGAGCATACAAAACATTTGCTAGACCAATACTTGAATACAGCTCATCAATCTGGAACCCACATTATGCATCTGATATTAACACGGTTGAGAAAGTCCAGAAATATTTCACAAGAAGAGTTCTCCCCTCCTCTACTCATTGCAGAATACCTTATGTCACCAGACTTGAAATTCTAGACCTAGAAAATCTAGAACTATACCACCTTCGGTCCAATCTAAGTATAGTATATAAAATCATACATTGCAATGTCCTACCTGTCAATGAATACTTCAGCTTTAACCATAACAATACAAGAGCAAACAATAGATACAAACTCAAGGTTAACTGAACCAAACTTGATTGCAGGAAATACGACTTCAGCAACAGAGTGATCGATGTCTGGAATATTCTTCCTGACTCTGTGGTTTCTTCCCCAAACACCCAAAACTTCAACCTTAAACTTTCTACTATTGACCTCACCCCTTTCCTAAGAGGTCTATAGGGGGCATGCATAAGCGCACCAATGTGCCTACCGTCCCTGTCCTATTGTTTCTTTTATTTTTCTTATATGTATCCATGTCTTCATAACTATGTTTTTACTTATATCTATTATCTTGTAAGTAATTGACAAACCAAATAAAATAAAATAAATAACTAAAACAGTTTCACTTTGTCCTCCAAAATATTCTCTGGCAATTCTGATAGCTAAAAGTGGTTTCTTTACAGGCAGGATAGATGCCCCGAAACCTTGTCAGCCCAATGGAACTGTTGGTTGACATTTTAAATTGATAACACCTCAAATCCAGGAAAATGCATATTGCTTATTGCAGTGTTACATTTTAGTCTGTTTTCTAAAAATAGTAAATTGGAAAAAGTTAGTTGCTTGTTATAGTAATTTGATTATTATTAAAATATTGACATTTAATTCCACATTATTTGTGAAAAACATCACTGTTCATTTACATGATTTTAGTTATAAAAGATCCTGACTTACAAAGCATACTATTCAAATTTTGTAATATTTTAGGTTTAATTTTTTTAATTCTTTCTCACCCAACTCCTTATATATAAAAACATGAATAAATTACCGCTGTCAAATCGGGTTGCTTGTTATCCAGAAAGCCACGTAATGCATTTGCACCTATATTATCTAAAGCAGAGAAAATTGAAATTTACTTTCAGAGAATATTGGAATTATTTATCAAGCAAAGAAGCTTTAATAACATTTATAGTATCACTTGTACAGGTTTTATTCAAAGTAATGTATGGCTTATATAACTGTGGTTTATTAAATAAGTCACAATTGATAAAATGATAAAACATAGCATCATTGTATGCCACTGATACATAGTATATACCTGTGATGGTGACCCTATGGCAGGCATATCTGAAGTGGCACACGGAGCCATGTCGGCTGGTACGCATGGCACCCCCTGTTCCTCTTCTGTGTTTCTGGTGTGCATGTGCGCTCGACGATCAGCTGTTTTTGCGTGTGTGGTAGTGTCAGAATCCGGAAGAGTTGGTCTTCCAGTTTCCATTGTGTGCATACATGCTGGCCAGCTGATTGTTGCATGTGCATGTGCACCAGTAACCAGAAGACAAGCTGGCCGATGCTCATGTGCGCATCGGAAACTGGAAATTCATTTCCCAGCACATGCATGCCCACTTGGCAGCTTGTCTTCTGGGGTGCATCCCCGACGAGCATGTGCATGCCAAAAAGGTTCACCATTACTGGTATATACCATAGCCATGAGTAGATGTGCAGTAGAAGTGTTAACTGACTTCCTGGATATTGTCTGGATGAAGAGGAACACACTTCAAATGAATCCCTCCAATCAGGAGTGGCTTTGGATCTGCAAATCTAACAATTGCAGGGAAAATCCACTTTTTTAAAACTCTAAACTGGTTGTATTTCTTTGTTCAAAGATGGTTTTCAACTTGAGAATTTTCCTGTTTGAAGACCAGATGTCAGATAAACTTTTTTGCACAATGACAACTTTTTTTCTGGCTTTGGAGGACTTGCTTATAGTCACTAAAGCTCTAGTCACCTCTATTAAATTATTGCATAAATTAATTATTGCATTAAATAAATGCTCAACATGGGATGACTCTCGAAGGATGTGTGGAAACTGCAGCTGCTGCAGAATGAGGTAGTTGCAGTAATAATGGGAGTTGCCTTAGTTTCCAATTGAATTCTGGTTGTGGTTTAAGGTGGTGGTTGTCACATTTAAAACCTAAATACATCTGATTCTGGCCATCTTTTTCTTAATTCATTTGCCTGTCCAAACAAATCAAATAGTATATTAATAACAATAGACTTATATACCACTCCATAGTGTTCTACAGCACTCTCTGGGCAGTTTAGTGTAAGCATATTGCCCCCAATAATCTGGGTCCTCATTTTACTAATCTTGGAAGGATGAAAGGCTGTGTTCTGTCCAAGTTTCCCCCCCCCCCAAAACACTAAGTAAACTTTGTGTCCCTGGAAAATCTATTTTATTGAATGAATGTGAATTTATTGCATTCACATTCAGTCAATGGCCTGGTAAACAGTCTTGCAAAGGTATAATTATTAGCTCAAACCTTATCTATCTGGGAAAGTTTCCCAGTAAATATTTCCGCATGAAGCATTGACAGGGAAAGGCTGGGCACAGAGTCTCTATGTTACACAGACAGATCATCCCAAGGCTGGAATGAACAAATTGTTTCCTGCAAAAGCCCCCTCCCCTTTTTCTCCTCTTTTAATCCTTATGGGAGGGGCCATTCATCGTCCACCTCTGGCCTTACTCCCATGTCAAGCCTTAATTGTTCCTTCCTTTTGGTAGCTCTGCGCATGCACAAGCTGGGAACTGGTTCCAGAAACTCTCCTGCCTCACTGCTGTCTGAGGCTGAAGGCAGCTGATGACTCTGCCTCTGACACAGAGCCCTCGTCCGAGTCTTCCTCAGCCTCCAGGACTGGCCCAGATTCCTCCCCAACCTCCTTGCTACGACTCTGTCCGACTCTGCTGCCAGCTCCATCAGCCACTGGCGGACCACAACAGGATGAATCAACCTTAAGTCAAACTTTAAGGATCAAACTCCTGGCAGTGGGCAGAGTTAGCATGGAAATACTGCATTGTAATCACTGTGCCACCATAGCTAATAAATAAATAAAACCAATTTTTCCACATTCTATCTCTCCGACATTATATCTGATGTAGCCCTAGAGGCAGGCATTCTTTGAAACTCCCTTCCAGTGGAAATGTCACATCACTCTTAGACTCCAGAAAAACTTTGAAAACAAACCCATTTTGTCTTGCACATGAACCGAGTTTTTTTTTTTTTTTTTGTAATTGAAGGATGGGATACACTGTATGTGGCTTCTGGAAAATAATTATATGTATTTAAGGATTTGGGGAGTATTTTATTTGTTTAGCTGCCTAGATCCTATGAAAATGGACAGAATTCAAGCATAATAAAAATACATAAATAAGTTATAAGTGATGGTTTACAAATCAAACTGAATGTGTTTACACATTCAATTTAATGAATACATTATAAAATAAAATGCTAAAATAACAGTATGGCCCATGCAACCTGTGAATCCAGTCAGAATTTCCAATTAGTATTTGAATGTTGTTGTGATATATACCACTTATTGTTCTGAATTTAGTAATGACAGGAAGATGGGGGAAAGAGGTTACAATTTTTTATTAGCTGCTGGCCACAACATTTAGCTGATTTTGAAAAAGTTAAGCTGGGATAGATTGGTTGCCATCTAGATATGAGACCATAAGGAAATCCCATGGCTGTAAACTAACTGGGAAGTAAAAAAACAAACTAAACCACTTCCTGACCTTAATTTGCTATTGAATAGAAGTAACATTAGGTGTCCTCACTGAGGTAAAATTAGGTGTCCTAACTGAGGACACCTAATACATTTGGAAATAGTTGGTTTTTCAAATACTTTCTGCATTCCCCCCCACCCAAATCTAGGGATGAAGAAGATAGCAAAAACATTGGGTTTACTTATCTTGCAAACCCATAATTGCTGGATTGGAGCTAAATCTGTTATATATAAGATTTATTGAATCAGCCAAAGATAAAATTATGGTTTCATGTGACATGTGAAATCTAGTCAATTTTAGCAAGTCACTCATGGCTTCTATCCAACTTGATTACAAGCTATAATAAATCAGTTCAACTAACCTGTATTGTTAACTGCAAGTAACAACATGCAGTGGTGATTCACATCAGAGTCGGCCAGTTCAATAAAGCATGGAAGTTGTTGTTTTTTACAAACCAATTTGCTCAATCCTTCACCTTTGTTTCTTTTAAAGTTTTCCTAAAAATACAAAAACAGATTTACTGTTGTAGAACATTTTTCCTCATTTGTTTCCTTTACATTTATCCAACATCAAGTGGCAGATTAATTATCACTGGCTTCTATAAACATAACTATATTCTCATGAGCTATAGTTTATTCTCTCAAGAGCATCTATTTGTGGATTTCATGGCTCAAAATCTACAAAGGTTAAGAGAAACCACAAACATTAAGAACAATTTTCCAAGAAGCAACTCCATTTATGGAATCCCTATTTTCTATTATGACTATCAAAAATATATGCATAGGAATATTCTTTATCGTATATTAATGGGCACATCTCTAAAATGGGACAGATTATGTGAATTATAGTATGTGAAAGCTGAACTACTGAAGTTAAGACAGAGTTTAGAGCATGTTTTAGCTATATGCTTGGGATTCTTAATTTGCTTCACTGAAGTATAGTGGACAAAAAGGATTAGATGTTCAGTTATTAAAAAAAATAATAAATCAAAATAAATAGAATATGTACTGAAATATTTGTCAACACATTTCTGTGGATACTGATTACTAATTAAATATAATCTTAGATTGCTTATTAAATAAGTAATGTCATTTTCACAGTTCATTCTGCAATTATCTCCTAAACCAGCCAAGGCACTCTTAATGTTTTGAAATCACGAGTACCATTCCTTTTTCACTGTTACCATGCAGGAGATGAGGAAAATAACAAGCACAGACTTGGCCTTCCTGTTTCAGAAATGGCTTGAGTATTTCAAATGGTTCTCTCATGGCACATTTTGCAAGGATAAAATCTTCCCACATAAAGATTAAAATAAAATGTCACCTTTCCCAAACAGTTGTGGAGGAGACAGGAAGAAAAGTATGTGGCTGTAGTTATTTTTTCTCCCTCCATTTGGTCAATTTGGACATCAAAAGAGAGGCATAGGTCAAGGTCAGACTCAGAAGAGCTAGAACTAAAATAAAAATCTAAAGCAATTTAAAAATATAGGCTGGTTCAATAAGTTGGAAAAAGATTTAGTCTTCCTATGGTTGTTGAATATTTTATGTCCAGTATATATTCAACTAATAGAACTTTCTTCTTAATTTTTTTCTAACATTGTGGAATTGGAAAAATATGTACAGAGGGTGGGATTCTGTCCATCTGTTTGTTCATCAGCACAATAATTATATAAAAAACCTGTCTCGAATGAATGCCAAATTTGCATTAAAAAGAGAAGCAGGGAAAAGAAAGTTGTAAAATGGGTTGGATCTGCTTGGGAGCTGTGGAGAAAAAATACTCCTGGTAAATTCCCCCTATGCCACCTTATGGGAAAGGCAATTATGCAGTTGCTGAGATCTTTTCTCCTTCCCTCAGAGCAGGATATATGAAATCCATGTTCTACAGCAAACGTATACACACAAAATTTTACTGATGGGCAGCAAGGGAGCAAAAGACCATTTTTTCATGCTGTGTCTATGTGGAATCTTCCTGAAATTCTGCCCTTCCTTAAATCTCGTACAATGGAGCTGAGTAGGTTTCATGGCTAGTAAAAATAAATACTTCCATGTGCAGTATTTAATTCACAGGTAGCATTACTATAGATAAAGAACCTACTTTTAGTCACAATCGATTATACAGGAAGCATCATCAGAACTTTCCCTTTAGTGAAACAAAAATATAAATGTCTGTCTGTTTATCTAAATATTTATCAGGGAGAAATCTTTCATCCCAGTCTACTTTGGGTTACATATAGTCCTTGTTTAGCGATTATAGTTGAACAAAGTAGCCCAATTGTTAAGCAAAGCAATTGCTAAGTGAAACTGCAAATGTCTAAAAGACTTACTTCAGCTTTGCTTTGCTTTACAGACCTGCAACAATCCTAAATACAAGGAAATGCAAACTTATGTTTTTATCATTTTCATAACTGCACTCACAGTCTGAGCCAGTCACTAAATGAGGATTTCTTGTATATAACTTTCTATTGGCTGGGTACGATTTTACATATCGATCCATTTAGGATTTGGGATATCAATTCATATCTTCAGGTGGCTTAACTGGCTTCAGAAAAATGTCAAATGGTGATTTAATGTGGCCCATTAGAATAAACAAAAGCTATACAATAGAAGTAAAAAATGTAAACAATCACAGAATGCATTATGCAAGGGAAATGGAAGAATGCAAATGAAGAACTATTCCCACAGATATTAGTTTGGGATAGTGAGGAAAAACACTCTTATATTTTTTTTTCTTTTTTGTGGAAATAATTGTTGAGAGAATGCCAGAGTTTCCTTTCTAGTGAATGGACCAGCTTACTGGAAAAAGCCCGACAGAAAGACAAACAAGTGAAAGAGTTCATTCTATTTATTTGTGGCTCAGACGCAGTAATCAGTCTTAAAAATAATGCATGAGACAAAGAAAAAAGGCCTGATTCCAGTTTCCAGTAAAAATTAGCCAAGAGATAAAGCTGCCAATGGTGTGTATGTTCAAGACAATAATACATTACAGTACATTTTCAGTTTCTGTGGTATGTGAAAAAGATCACAACAAAGAAATGTAAGTGCACATAAACCTAGATATTTAAATTGATGCCTCCTAGATGTATCAGCTACTATAATGTCTCCCATTGAACGGAGGCTGGTGGAAGATTTTAGCAAGTAGGATTGAGTAATAATAACTATAAAACAATAAATTATAAAGTGACATTTAAGTTTATAATTGGAATGTTCACTTGAAATCGTTTCATCTTTCATTCTCTTTACAAAAAGATATAAAATAGATGATTCAAAGATTAATTTTATAATAGCTTCCTGTTCATCATACCATTATAATATCATCACCACCCATGTTTCCTCCAATAACACGTATGGTCATCACAATTAAAGGAAATATGACCTGGGTTTTTAGTCATCTATTAAAAATTTCTGTTCATGAAAAAAAAAACCTCTGTCCATATACCAGTGAATAAAAACACTGTTACAGATGGAAATCAAACACTGATTGTGGCTTCATTTTATAGAATATATTATAGTGCTCCATATTGACAAATTAATGTTCACAATTTGTTAATTAATAACAATCTTTGCTTATTAGCTGTTTTTGTTTGAATGCTGCATAGTGTCTTATTACTCTTATTACCCACTATTAGCCAGTTATTAATAGTTTAATAAAATCTACAAGCCATTACTAATAGCAGAATCGTTACTGAATAATATTACTCAAATGTATTGGGTAATGCAAATGAATAATATTACTCAAATGTATTGGGTAATGCATTGGGGATATGCTAATATGTGATTTCCAAGGCTTATAAACCTTTATCAAAAGTTGTGATGACAAAGCCAGAGCTTCAGTCAAATGGCTATTTCTGTACAAGATTCACATCCTGATTCATTGTAGGCAGTTTTCCTAACTTGGTGCCTTCTGATACAGTAGATGTATCAGAACTTCAGCTTCCAGGCTTTCCAATCAATGATTTTAATATATACGTTAGTGGCAATGTGTGAAAAATCAGCATTGTATAGAATGCTTAGGAAATCTATAGAATGAATGTCCTTTTAGACAAAGTATGTAATGTTTGTGTTATTTTAATATGCTATGTACTTTCTCTAGGCATTATATATACCTAGGCATTATGCAGAATGCTAAGAGCTATTTAGGCAAAGTATGAAAAGAGAATCATGAAAAGGGTTAGGATTAGCATTAGGACTAACGTACAGTATATGAAAAATAAAATAAAAATTCAAAATAAAGTACAGGAAAAAATAAGATTAAAAAGACCAGTATTGAGCTACTTGTTGCAAGTAGCAAGAATGGTATTTTAGGGGGAGTATTTTATAGTTTGCCATTTTGCCTTTTGGCATTGCACAGAAGTCCCAGGAAATGTGTGACATATTAGGCATTTCATACTTTGACGTCTCATTTTTGGCATTCTAAAATTTCCTAGGGCTATAAAATTCTATAAAATTTTTTTGATAAAATGCCTAATTTTCTATAAAATTTTCTATAAAATGCCTAATTTCACACATTTACAGGAACATACAAATTATGTCAATCCTGCAGAGAAGTAATCGTGGTTCTCAATCATGTATAGTAACTCAAATAACAATCATGATCAATCTGATAAAGTTTTCCTAATAAGATCCCCAATATGGTGTGTCAATTAATGGAACTAAAGGGTAGCTAACCTGCATTTTTATATCACAATTCTAAATAAATTATCAACACACATATGTGTTTTTTTGCTTAAATATCACCCCACTAGGTGGCGCCCATGCTACAAAAGTGAATAGGAGTTTAAGTTAGCAGATGGTAAACATAATTTTTGAAAGGCTTTCAGCTTAAATAATTTTCATACATTCTAGCACATATCAGATTTTTCTAACTATTACTTTAGCACAAACTTTCAATAACTGGCATTATTGGACATTTCGACATGGGATGTTGGCATTATATCTGCCTCTGCAGTGCAATGCTCAATCTCATTGTTTACTGGTTTAGCTATAGTACAGCCCAAATTGCAAAACTTTCATTTAAAGATTTGCAAGACAGAAATTTTGTGGGACTTGCAGAGAGGCCATTCTCCTATTTCTGGAACTCTTGCTTTATCCCACCATTCTGCTGCTTGAACTCAAAACTTTTCTCAACCAACTGGATTTAAAACTTTCTAGTCAATGTCTAATCAGTTTCATAAATCTTTACAATATCCCCTCCAATTCAGCTTAACTTTCCTTGTTATAAAAACAGGATGCCATGAATTCTTACCTCAGTCTAGCCTCTAGGAGGGATGCTAAGAACTAACCACAATGATTTCAAAATTAAGAAATTGGCATCCGAACATCACCATGCAAAAAAAAAATACTTGCATCACAATGTCACACAGAAGTATGCAATGGATGGATTGTTTCACAATCTCACAGTGCTCATTTCAGCACTTACCCTCTTTTCCCTTTGTCCAGATATCTATGCTTTTCATCTGTTGGGCTCAAATGAGCCATTACTCTCTTTCTCCTTCCATCTTATATCCATAGAGAAGCTTTATGCTGTTCCTACAACTATGGATGCTGTAGCGGAAAAAGTGCCTGGTGTGTAAATATGATGCTGGGTGGAGTTCGTTGGACAACTTATAAACTTAACAAATGGAATGCATGAAGTTTTAGGGACAAAGCATTGTCAAAATCTAGAACCAAATGGGTCACGATGAACATTTGAAATACATGCAGTTTTGCACTGAATAGAAACAAATAACACCGATAGTTTTAAAGATGGGTGGAGGATAACCATCACTTTTTACTTTTCAATGTTGGATCTTCTACACCAAGAAATCCCCCCACCCTCAATTTTTTATCTTAAAGCAAAGCAAAACCTCCATTATAACAAATGGCTCTCTTGCCATTTTCTCCTTCCTGTCTACTTACACAAGATTGGACTTCATAGAGTTCCAAGCATACCACTTCAGTGGCAGGAGGCAGCTGCTTGATTTTCATACATGAGACGCTCAACTAAAAAAGAAAGGATGAAAAAATGTATCATTGTATTTCCCTTTGTCTGGTGTCATTTGTCTATTTTGTTGCTAATTGTATTTCCATGAAATCACCAATTAATTAATATATGCTTGAAAGGTCCTTGGTGCTTTCTGAGCTTGCTTGTAATTTATCACCCAAATTATGTAACATCATCAGTAGTAGTCTGATGATGTTACTTATTTTGGGTAATGAAACATCTGCAAGAAAACAGTTAAGTTCAGAGAGCACCAAGGACCACTAATTTCAACCCTGAACTACAAATATTCTCCTTTATTGATATGTGATTATTGAATAATTCAAGAACAAAGAATAAACAATATTGCTAAAATGTGACAGAAAAAAGCACAAATATTTTTTTCTTGTGGAAAAAGTAAATCCCAAAGTATAACAGAAATGACTAAAAAGATACTTTTATGCTTACATGTGATTTTAAACAAACGGTTGTATTAAGCAGGCAAACCAGCAACTTGATGTAAACATGACCACAAAGAAGGTGTTAGGCCACTATCCCTGAGAAGACTATTCTATAATAGAGACACCAACATCAAGAAGACTATTTCTGAAATACTAGGTCACCTTATGTGATGGGGATACACTGAGCCATACCTGTGAAGATAATTACAAAGTTCAGATTGGCAGACATACGCAAGAGATAATTATCTTAGGAAATTCTGTAGAGATTCTCAGTCTCTACAGGTTATGGTTGTCCCAAAGGTGTTTTTTCAGGAGGCAACTGGACACCCTTGTTTTTCCTTTGAAGATTCTCATCCTTGAAGCTTCTTTACCTCTGCCAGGATAGTGGGGAATGGACTTCCTTGTTTTTCCTTCCATTTCCCACTATCCTGTCAGAGCTGAAGTAGCTTCTTGGATGAGAAGTGAAACGTCTTCAAAGAAAAAACAAGTAAGTCATGCTGCATCCTGATAAAGCACGAATATTCTCATGGTTCTAATGTAGAAAACTTTCAACCATTTTCTGAAAGGAGACATAATTCAAAAACTTATATGCTCCCATCAGACAAAGAGCATTACATTGCTGAAAAGACAATTGATATTCAGGGTAACCTGAAATGGAGGTGTCAAACCAAACAAATCTGCTGAACGTAAATGTTATCGACTTGAAATCATAAGTAAACTTCCTCAAAAGGCAATCAAATATCAGATATATGAAAGAAGGGTCAGTATCAAGGAATATGTTACTTTAGCATCAGTTTCTTTTGTTTTAGGAATATTTGGCTTTGTAATTCCAATACTGAGGACAGAGTCAAAGTAAATCCAGACTAAGGCCAATGTTTATACAATAACAATTTTTATTGCATTGAATTATTTTTTACCTGTACTCTGATACATTTTCATATAGCAAAATGAGATTGTGTGACAATTTACATCTTCTGAACACAAAACAGTAGCAAAACAGTAGTTAGTAGAATGGTCATGTAGAACACTACAGTGTCTGAATGTCAAATGCTATAAAAAAAACTGAATGTGGGAAAGCGCATCAGAGAAGACCACAGGCTGGGAGTTGCAAATTTATGTTCTCTCTTCCCTTCACATTTGTGCTCTGGGCAGTTTGCCAACCTGCTGTTGGAGCTTCCTTTGCTGAGGAAAAAAGTTATGTAAACACATCTATTCTCTTCCCCAATAAAATGAAATAAGAAAAAGCCTAGATGAGATTCAAAGAAATAAATGAGCACCTATGGTAATCATCCAAGAAGCTGAAGAATATAGGTTGGCACCTTTGCAAAAGTATCTGAAATACCATGTCGATGAGACTGATTAATACACCTGTTGTGAATTAATAAAAGTGCTTGAATAAAGATTATTAAAACCTTAAAGTAAAGTGCAGGGTTCTGGCCCTGCACTTCTGATTGGCCGATAATAGTGACATCGGATTGGTCTGTTCAGGAGAATCTGATTGGCTATTAACGAGCCTATCTCATTGGTTAAGGGAGCTAACACTTCCCGTTTCTCATTGGCTGTTTAATCAAAAGCTTGCTGATATAAAGGGGCCATTGCGGCTGTAGGTTTGCTCTATTACACCATGTTAAATAAAGAGTTGAAGTTCACTGTTCATCGTCTCGTCTCCACTTCTTGCGCCCATGCGCAAACTTAACACTGGCGATGAGGGTGGGATGTGGAGACGTCAGAGCTGACTGAACACTGCAGAGCGCTAACAGAGCACGTGGCTGAAATGCACCAACGGCTGAACCATGTCCGGTGGCATCATACCACCCGCTCCATTCGACCCGACACAAGAAGACTGGGACTCATATATGGATCGCTTCCAGATGTTTCTGGAGACCAATAACTTGAAGGATGCCACTACCGGAAAGAAACGAGTGGTATTCCTAACTCACTGCGGGCCGACTGTATTTAAGATGGCCAAGGCGTTAGCGAAACCGGCAGAAGTGAAGTCCATGGACTGGGACGTCCTCGAGCCCCTGCTAAGGGCCCACTATGCACCAACCATACCAACGCTCATTAGAAGGCATGAATTTTACCAGAGAGATCAGTGGAAGGGCGAAAGTGTTGCAGATTTCATAGCGGATCTCCGGAATCTGGGAGGCCTCTGTGGGTTCGCCGACCTCGAAGAAGCCCTGAGAGACCGAATAGTTCTGGGATTAGATGCATCTCACATGCAAAGCAAGCTGATGGCAAAAGGCGACATCAGCCTTGCAGATGCCATCGCTGACGCTACTGCCGCAGAAGCAACCAGGAAGTCGGCTGCCTGAATACGCCGCACCCACGCCCCGCTTCGCCAACTTGCCAGCGAACTTTCACCTCACCTAGAAGGACAGACTACGACAGCCCACCACGAGAACCTTGAATCATCATCAGAAAGCAATGAAGAAGAGGTCAACTGGCTCTGGTCTGAACGAGACCAACACCATCAACGTAACCAGAGATTGCAGTACCAATGCGCTGGTTGTGGGGCAAACCACCCTCGATCAGACTGCAAATTCCTCGACGCGCTCTGCCATGTGTGCGGGAAAAGAGGCCACATCGGAAGAGTCTGTAGAAGCAAGCAAGGACCCAACCAGCCCCAGAGGGGGGCTAACTATTGCCAACCCACAGGAAGCCGTCCTGTAAATCGAGAACCCTTGAGCCACCAATGGAACAACCACTCTTACAGAAACAAACCCCTAGCCCACTCAACGAAATGAGAAGAGGTGCACCAAACCATTAAGATTGGTCACGCCTCATCACTGGATGCCAAGAAGATCCGAGTGAAGGTTGCCATCGAAAACCAGCCTTGCATGATGGAAGTCGATTCAGGATCGTCCCTCTCAATAATTTCCTGGAAGACCCTCAAGCAACTCATCCCTACCGTCCGGCGACAAGACCTCAGATTCCAAAGAATCATACTCAAGGACTATCAGGGAAATCGAATTCCAGTTGTCGGATCCAGCCAAGTCCGTGTCTCATTTAAAAATTGTACCGCATCCCTACCCCTGACCATAGTCGACAGGGATCGGCCTAGTTTGTTAGGACTCCAATGGTTCACTCCGCTCGGAATTGAAGTAGCCAGCATTCACCGAACCAGCAGCGATGACTGGGAAGAGGCCCTCGTTCAGGAATTCCAGGACGTCTTTACAGATAAACTAGGCGAGTCCAAGGGGACCCCGATATCATGTAACCTTTAACCCCGAAATAGCTCCCATCCACCTTAAGCCTCGTCGAGTTCCATTTGCCCTTAAACCAAAGATTGATGAGCAGCTTAATAAATTAATAGCCCAGGGTATGTTAGAACCAACCGACAACGCTCCCTGGGAAACCCCAATCATAACACCCATCAAGCTGGATGGATCGTTAAGAATTTGTGGGGACTACCAAGTCACCCTGAATCACGCTCTTCAGCAAAACGCTTACCTGGTACCGGTGGTCCAACACCTTCTCCATTCCCTGGAGGGTGGAAAAGTCTTCGCTAAACTAGATCTAGCCCAGGGATACCAACAACTGCCTGTAGACAAAAAAACGGCAGAGGCACAAATGATCGTTACGCACCGAGGTGCGTTTAAATGTAACCGACTCCAATTCGGAGTGAGCGTGGCCCCGGGAATCTTTCAAAGCTTGATGGAGAGACTATTACAAGGGATAAAAGGCATTGTCCCATATTTTGATGACGTGTTAATTGCTGCTCCGACTCGAGAAATACTAAGGGAGCGCCTGGGGTTGGTTCTCCAGAAATTTAAAGACTCGGGTCTCAAAGTTAAAAAAAACAAGTGTCAACTATGTACGGATCAAGTAGAATTTTTAGGGTACTTAATCAATAAACAAGGCATTCACCCCACCGATAGCAAGCTTAGGGCAATCAAAAATGCCCCAAGGCCCCGAAATAAGGCCGACCTCCAAGCTTTCCTAGGCCTTATCAATTTTTATAACGTTTTCCTGCCACACAAAGCAACCGCAGCTGAACCCCTACATCGTTTGTTGGACAAAAAAGCATCCTGGGTTTGGGGGCACAGAGAGGAACATGCGTTTCGACAAGTAAAAAACTTATTGACCTCCGATGCTGTTTTGATGCAGTATAATAAGACTTTGCCTTTAACGATTACATGTGATGCATCACCATTCGGAGTGGGTGCCATTTTGAGCCACGTTTTACCAAACGATAGTGAAGCCCCTGTTGCCTATTTTTCAAAGACACTATCAAAAGCAGAACGCAAATATAATCAAATCGATAGAGGCCCTTGCTATTGTATCTGCTGTTAAGCGATTTCATGAATATATTTATGGGCGAGTTTTTACTATAGTGACTGACCACAAACCTTTGCTGGGAATAATAGCGGGAGATAGGCCAACCCCTTATATATTATCCCCCAGAATGACTCGCTGGTCAGAATTCTTGGCTGCATATAATTATAAGTTGCAACACCGCCCGGGGAAAGCCATTCCCCACGCTGACGCATTGAGCCGTGCACCACTTCCAGAAACCGTTGATGACCCCACTCCGACCGTCACAACACTTCAGATCGAGACACTTCAATCACTGCCGCTGACAGCTCGAGATATCGCGATTTAAACCAAACACGATCCCATTTTGGCGCGAGTCCTCAGCTGGGTAGAGTGTGGATGGCCATTGGACCAAATCCCTGACAACTACGTTCCCTTCAAAAATCGACAGACGGAACTGTTTTCCCAGAAGGGCTGCATCATTTGGGGGGATAGAGTCGTTGTCCCAGAGCAGCTACAACGAGCGGTACTGAGAACCTTGCACGAGGGCCACCCCGGCATCGTGTGCACGAAGGCGCTCGCACGAAGCTACGCATGGTGGCTGGGCATAGACAAGCAGATCGAAGCCTGGGTAAAGACTTGTTACAAATGCCAGGAAGTTTGCAATGTCCCACCGAAAGCAACCCCAACAGAATGGGAAACACCCAGGGGACCATGGTCCCTTATTCATCTGGATTTTGCGGGACCTACTAAAGGACACACATTCCTATTAATGGTGGATGCCTACTCGAACTGGCTTGAAATCCATGAAATGAAAAATACAACAACCAAATCAGTCATCAGGAAATTGGACAGATTATTTGCAACACACGGACTACCAGATGTTCTGGTATCTGACAACGGACCCCAGTTTACCGTGCTTTCCTTTGAACAGTATCTGGCGGACCGTGGTATTCGCCATGTGCTAACTTCACCGGCGCATCCTGCGGCCAATGGAAGAGCCGAGCGCATGGTACAATTCATCAAAAAAACTCTGCATAAAATGGACTATGGCGATATCGAAGATAAGATTAACTGGATACTCTTTCTGCAGCACATCACTCCACACAGCATCACCAATAAAACTCCGGCTGAGTTGTTGATGGGACGAAAGCTCCGCTCCTACCTCGACCGACTACACCCATCATACGAACCTGAAAAACCACACGGATCCAGCGGGAAATGCCGTAATTTCCAGATAGGCGACTTAGTTTTCGCTAGAAACTTTTCTGGCGATCCCTTGTGGGTCGAGGCAACTGTAATCCAAGTGACTGGACCCAGATCGTACCGAGTGAAATGTCGCGATGAAAGAATATGGAAGCGCCATATTGATCAGCTGCGTTCAAGGCTGCAGTCTGGGGTCTGCGATTCCGGTGATTTCCAAACTGCGGGGGGAGGAGATGGCGAGGAAGCTGAGTTCGAAATGGCAAAAAGCACAAGCGGAAGAAATGACCATTCAGGCACAACACGTGAAGAAGGATCGGGGACAGGGGTAAGCTTGCCTCAAAGGGACACCGAGGACATTGGCGGCAACGAAACTTTAAATGAAGAACCAGAGGCACCCTGTTCGCCAGATAACGTCCTACCCCAACAAGACTATAGACAAATCCCGGGAGGACAACGTAAATCAAATAGATAATCAAAACAACCTGCCTACCTCAAAGACTACGTCACCGCACTCCTTAAACGGAACCCGGGGGGAAGGTGTGTTGTGAATTAATAAAAGTGCTTGAATAAAGATTATTAAAACCTTAAAGTAAAGTGCAGGGTTCTGGCCCTGCACTTCTGATTGGCCGAAAAAAGCGACATCGGATTGGTCCGTTCAGGAGAATCTGATTGGCTATTAACGAGCCTATCTCATTGGTTAAGGGAGCTAACACTTCCCGTTTCTCATTGGCTGTTTAATCAAAAGCTTGCCTGTATAAAGGGGCCGTTGTGGCCGTAGGTTTGCTCTATTACACCATGTTAAATAAAGAGTTGAAGTTCACTGTTCATCGTCTCGTCTCCACTTCTTGCACCCATGCGCAAACTTAACAACACCAATCATTGATTTAAAATAATGGTCCCAATAAAGGAGATTAATATTTCCTCTTTTTTATAACTATAATACAAATATAATTAATGTTTCCTATTTTTCTAAATTTTCACACTTACCATCTTACTGTTCTTAGTTGTGGCTGTAATAAAGGAAATGGTAGAATTATATGTTGTTGGCTTAGTAGGTTCATGTGTTAGAAGTGGTGTTGAACTTAAATTTTGAGTTGTTGTTGTCTCATTGTTACTAGTCAATACTGCATTCCACTGTGTAGTAAACGACTCAGCTGTTGTCTTTGGTGAAGTTAAATTTGTTGTGGGTGTGTTGAAAGCCAATGTCTCTGGCTTGGTACCATTGCTTGATGTCTCTGGAAAGAAACAAAAGACTTGATTGGTAGATAAAAATGCCAAATCCAGTCTAAACATTTGGCTGACTAACAATAATAATAATAATTCATGATCAATTTCTGAATACATGGTCAATTTCTTCAAATGATTACACGATCAATTTCTACAAAAGATGAGGAGAAAATGGATAAAGATACAAGATTTCCATCTATCAATTACAAAAAGTCACATTATTTAGATCTGCACATATACTATGCTGATATGTGACAACATTCCAGCTTCTTGGAAAGAACTTGATGCATATGAAGACCCATACCATCTAAAGAACTGGCAGCTGTGCTTTCACATTTTTGTGTAAATTGATGGGTTATGAGTGTGCACTTAATGATCTCAAATAGCACATTTTGATCTGGAGTTTCAGATGAATCAGTCAGCCATACCTAAATATATTTTGAGTAATTTTTCTCAACCTAATTATCACAATATCTTAATGTCAGGGAATTGTGCACCTGGTGTCCAAATGGAGTCAGAGATGCTAACACAAACAAGCATTTTTATATAAATAAATATATTTACATTAAATAAAATAGGCATACAGGGGCATTGTTAGGTAAATCAACACAGCAGGAACTTCATGAGATAAACCACAGAGAGCACACAGAAAAAAAAAGCGGGAAATGAGGAACAACCAATTAAGCTCTCTTTAACCAATTAGCTATAACTGTGTTTTTACTCATTGTCCAACCCTTTGTTGCTCCACTTATTAAATTTTAAATTTCTTAACACTTTAATCAAATACTAGTCTCTATATTTAGGAGATGTTTATCTTTGGCTAGATTTAATGCCTTCCCAATAGCTTTACTGAGGGGACATATGAGGACATTCCATTTGAGTAAAGACTATGTCCCTCTGGCATAGGAACAACACAGATATTGAGCCATGTTGTATTGCGTAGTATTGTATTGTTCACTATGTTATTTCACGTCAGGAGCTATTATCCCTATTTTTAGATTAATGTCTTAATCTCTCCTTTTCTCTTCAGCTTTTGCTATCTGATCAGTTGAACTTTGTCTTACTGAACATAGCTAAATATTGTCCTGTTAACTGCAGTAATAGCTATACTCTATTAATAATCATATTGTAAATATCTATTGTTCCAGACAAAATGATTGTTTATTGTTAGTTTTATTCTATTTTTTAATTGTTACTCATATTTAGGCTTCATAATTGTGAATTCTGCTGTTCATGACTCACTAATTAGGAGTTGTTTATTTTAATTTTGAATTTATTTTGAACTGATCTATGACAGTAAAATCTGATCTGAACATTTCAAACATTTAACAATACATTTGCATAATAAGCAAAGTATTTTAGCACCAGCTAAAAGTTTGATTTAAAATACCATGTTTCTCCAACAATACAGCCTCCCCCAATAGGAAGTCCCAACATGTTTTATAGGCATAAAATCAAACTAAGCCTCTCCCCCCAAATTAAGGCCTATATTAAGCATGCGAAATGGGGGGAATGGCAGGGGGACTTGCCGTTAGGAAGTACTTTTGTTGCATAGCCGGATATGGTGCTGCCTGCATTGACTTCAGCATTGGTGGGGCACTTCGTATTGGGAGACCTTCCGCCACAGTTGCTTTCCCTTCTCCCCATGCTGCCACGGTATTTAGAGCAATGCTGTGGCATTTGGCACAGCCACACGTGGCCAGCCAGGGCTCCTCCCTGCAACCGGAACCTGGAGGAAAAACTTGACTTCAGGCGCTCCTGTCGCCGCCTTCCCTTCGCCTTCGAAGGCAAAGCCAATTGTTTTAAAAACAATGCCCTACTACTGGCATGACAAAGCTTCTCTTGCCTGAGAGAGCAGCCCAACCCCATGTGGGAAGGTGAATCTCTCGAGGCTGTAGCGCAGGATTGGCCCATCCCAGGAGAAGCACCCAGCTGCCATCCTTGCCTGGCACCGGGCAAGTACAAAGAGCTTCACCTGGGGTACCCAGTGCAGCTGACACTGGGTGCCCAGTGGTAGAGCCAAGGCAGTGAGTGCTTATCCCGCCAGGGCCATGCCAGAGCCATGCGTGTTGGGCAGAGCTGAGAAAGTGAGCCACGGGTGTGTGCCTGCCTGCCAAGCGAAAGAGGTGGGCCAACCCAAGCTTGGCTTCCTTCCCAAGTCCCTCCAGCCCAAACCTGAAGGGGCTACCGGGAGAGGCTGCCTGAGGCAGTGATAGCGCCCATCCATCCGCAGACAGGGAGGTGAGGAAATGGCAGTGCTGCTTCCCTGGCTGGTGGGTCCGGTGGAGAGAGCCTGAAGCCACCCATCCTTTCCACCCCTTGCCCAGCCTGTCCCCATCCCCACGCATCTCCAAATGCACCGGTAGCTCCAAACACTGCAGTGGCACAGGCATCAGGCAGAAGCATTCACTCGGTGGGGAGGAGGATGCAGCGCAGGTCGTCGCCTTGCCTCCCTGTCCAAGGATGGGTGGACACTATCACTGCCTTGAGCGGCCTCTCCCAGTTCTCCCTTTGGGCTGGAGGGACTTGGGAAGGAAGCCAAGTTCAGGTTGGCCCGGCTTTTTCACTTGTCAGGTGGGCGCACACCCACGGCTCACTTTCCCGGTTCTGCCCAGCCTGCCTGGCTCTGGTGCAGCCCTGGCAGGAGTGGAGGGTCTGGAGGGGAAGCGCTTGCTGCCTTGGCGAGAGCTCTGCCACTGGGCAGGAGGACCTGCCTGTCAGCTGCGCTGGGTGGCCCAGGCAAAGCTCTTTGTGCTCTGCCCGGTGCCAGGCATGGATGGCGGCTGGGCGCTTCTCCCGGGGTGGGCCAATCCTGTGCTGCAGCCCTGGGAGATTCACCTCCCCATGTGGGGTTGGGCTGCCCTCTTGGGCAGGGGAGGCTTTGTCGTACCAGTAGTAGGGCATTGTTTTTAAAATAATTGGCTTTGCCTTTGAAGGCGAAGGGAAGGCGGTGACAGGTGTGCCTGAAATCGAGTGTCTCCGCCAGGCTCCAGTTACAGGGAGGAGCCCTGGCTGGCCGCGCATGGCTGTGCCAAATGCTGTGGCATTACTCTAAATGCCACGGCAGCATGGGGAGAAGGAAAAGCAATGGTGGCGGAAGGTCTTCTGATATGAAGTGCCCCACCAACACTGAGGTCAACATCCAAGCCGTCGCCGCCTGCCCACCTGAGGATGCAAGGGAAGGGATTAAGTCACCCCCGAAAAGATGGCCTAGCTGTTTTTTCAGGGGTCAAAAAAAAAAAAAAAAGGCCTGGCCTTATTTTGTGAGAAACTCAGTAATAGCCTGGAAGTAGAGGAGTGGAAGTGATAAATTGATATCTAGAGGTAAAATTATACTTATAAAATTCCATTCCTGATAAAATATATTTAAAAACTGAAGAGTTTCTTGAAAAATTGGGAAATTGTACTAATAATTATTCAATTAAAATTACATTTCAATATTTCCTTTTTTTCCAGGTCAGAATATTAACAGAATGAGAAAAGATGGGAAAACAGAAATGGCAACACTTTGAGAAAGTTATGTTTTTATCATAAATGATTAAATGAGTCAAACTAATTCCATAGAAATGTTGAAGCCAATTTACCTTTTAGTGATGTTATAGTGGAGCTTAAAGAGGTAATACTAGAAGCAGAACTAGGAGTAATGACTGTTGTCAACTTCTCAGCAATGGTAATTTTTGGAGAAATACTACTTGAATTAGTTTCCTCACCAGAGACTCGATTTTCTAAAAAGGAAAAAGGAAATGTAAAATATTTATAGTTATCCAGTACAATTTGACATTGTAGAAGACTCTTTGATGAGGCTCAAAGTAGAAATGCTGCAACAACAAAAAAAATATGGAATCCCTTTCTTTATTGTTCATGGAAGAAAGTTTACTTGATGCAAATAAAAAATGCATATTTGCAAGAATGGTCACCACTTCTCAACAAATTGATGTTGCTTGTTTTTCTTTTATACAACACAACAGAAATAGAGGCAGATTCATTGTTAATTATTATTTACTGGACAACCTATGTCCCATTGGGTCATCATTTCAGAGGTATTTCCTTACTTAAACAGAGAAGCAGAATGACCATTTGTAGTCAAAAACAGTGGGAGCGGAAGCAACTTCTGACTTCCTGCTGGTTTCCCCATTGTGTTTCCTTGTGGAAAGCAGGCAGAGAGTTTCAGAAATCTTCCTTCCTTCCTTCTTCATGGAGTCTGGAGATGTGCAAGAGGTCCTACATGGGTTGGAAAAGGCATATGGTGGCAGTGCAGTTCAGGAAAAGTTTGTGGACAAGTGGCAGAGATCAGGGGAGCTTGTGCATGGTGGTGGAATGGATTGAGAAGGATATATGTGAGTTCCTTCTTTTTTTGTTCCTCTCTCCTTCCTGGGAAACTGTCATGGAACATTGAAAAGGAAGTTCACGTGAATGTAGCAGAAGCAAAACAGACAACAGTATCCATTAGCACTAAAGCAACTACAACTTTTTCAGTTTCAATCCTTCCAGAATAATGGGTCCCAGATTATCCTGTAAGTTAGTCTATTTAAGATACTTTGGTTCAAAAATTGTTGCCTATCATGTTCTGTTGCACCCAGTTAAAGGTCATGATGATGAGAATTTCAGTACAGTGGTATATAGATAGAATTCCATCCCAATACATGGAATTTACAAAGTGGAAGGTTAACAGATCCCTGTAGGAATTCACAATTTAAAATAAACAGGAAAGCGCTGGGGGAACAGGAAGGGGAGAGAGATCAATCTGGGAAAGACAGGCTATTAGTTCAATTGCTTGTATGTTGGCTTAGGTTAAATTTATTCTGAAAAAAAAGAAAGAAAATGTGAATTTCAGGGAGGGAATTTAAGGAATGGAATCAACACAAGAAGGCATTCAGGGAGGCAGTTATAGGAGTATTTAATCCAGGCCAGCTTCTTCTAGAATACAAAAGATGAAAGGGTAGAGTAGAAGCTCTTTGGATGATTAAAATTTACAGGAAGGGATGTGACAGAATAGAAAAGCAGATGAGCAACTATATTCCATGGAACAGTTTCCTGTACCCCTGAAGTATAACCCTTGAAACCTAAAAAGTCTCTATCTTGGCAGATCTCCTGCAGCAGTGAACCTATGTGTCATACAGTGAGCAGAAAAAATGATTTAAAAGTGGGGATTGCAATTGGAGCACTATTATATTTTCCAACATATGATATATTTCTCTTGCTAGACTATAAAGAACAAATATATCCACATTTCAGCAGGAGAGATCATGTATTTCAAACCCACAAGCATGTAATATATACACATAGAAAGGTATTATGAGAAAATTAATCACATGTACATTTTTGTCCATTGCAGTTGAACAATTTGGGAATGGAAGATAACAGATAATCAGAGTTGGAAGGGACTTTGTAGGTCATCTAGTCCAACCCTAAGCCTAAGCGGGAGACCCTACACCATTTCTGACAAACGGCAGTCCAATCTCTTCTTGAAAGTCTCAAGTGATGGTGCTCCCACAACTTCCGAGGGCAAGCTGTTCCATTGGTTGATTGTTCTTACTGTCAGAAAGTTCTCCTTATTTCCAGGTTAACTCTCTCCTTGTTCAGTTTCCATCCATTATTCCTTGTCTGGCCTACAGACACTTTAGAAAATAGCTTGACCCTTCCTCTCTGTGGAAGATCAAGAGGAAAGGGCAGGCAGACAGTTTCTTGCCTAGGCACCAGAGCAACAATGAAAGCAGTGCTTGATAATAACGACTTGGGGACACATTGCATTGAAAATTACAGTATCACAGCTAATGCAGGGGTAAAATGTTACGGCTCTTTGTGATTTCCCAAGCCATAGAGGTATGCTGCCTCGATGCAATTCCTCATATGAAAGAAGAGGTGAATGATTTCATCTTGGGGTAGTAATTGTGTTCATTGTAAGTAATTCAAGTTAAATTAAATTAGATGGTTTTATCCTATCCTTCTGCACAAACAGAAAAATATCCACCATCCTAAGAAACCCTAAGGACAAAATCGAGTTAGAAAATCAAGGACTATACGAAATCCCTTGCACTGCCTGCCCCACCACATACATTGGACAAACTAACAGAAGAATAAGTGCACGCATTGAAGAACATAAGAACTCCATCAAAAAGGAAGAACCGACCTCTTCCCTGGTCCAACACCTCAAAGCCACAGGACACGAGATTGACTTTAAAAATACCAGAACTATCGCCAAAACCGAACACTTCAGCAGCAGAATAATCAGAGAAGCCATAGAGATAGAAAAACGCCCACACAGCATGAATAAACGAGATGATACCTCCCGCCTACCAGCCATTTGGAAACCCGCTCTCATGAACAGACGAGTACCTAACATGAAGAACGAAAATAGTGAAAGCTTGAAAGCTTGAAAATAGTGAGAGCTTGATGAGATAGAGCTTAACTTGAAGAGAACCAACTGGGAACCAAATCATGAAGACAACTTTGAAGAATTTGGATAAATGGGAAATCAAACAGAAGAGAATAACCAACAATATCAAAGACTGAACAGATCTTATAGAGATGAAGGAATGGGGACAGTTGGATTGGGAAGTGGGGCATTGAAAATACTTTTTGTAAGGGCCATTCAGAGGATGATAATGGCAGAAACCAGATGGGAAAGGTTTAAAGGTAGGATTGAACAAAAAATGCTGGTAGAATGAAAGATAGCTAGTTTAAGGAATTTTTGATGCAGGACACAAAGGAAATTAGAGAAATAAAGAATAAAGATGTAACTGAATTAGCATGCACAAAACACATGCACCCCCCCACACACACATAACTCTCTCCATTTTTTTTTTTGCAAGAAAGTTTTGTATTAGAATAAGTATTTCATATCACAATACATGCATTTGTATACAGAAGTTTTTTGTTATTGATGTTGTTTTTGTCTGGAAAATTGTTCTGAATTATCCACAGTGGTGCTGGATTGCCCTTTTCACTTTAAACTGTGCTGGCAGTAACTCATAGAAAGTGGAATTTATCAACATCTGGACAGCTATCTTTAACCTAATCCTTTAAGTAATATTTAAGAAAATATTTCCATTTATAATTCCAGTAATAAAACACTGATACCTTAAAATATTTATTCCTAATTATTTTGCCATTTTAGGTTAAATGCACTCAATCTTTCAAAAACTTTTTTTTATTTAGTTGATTCTATCAATGAATACTACAATTTCAGACTTTCAAACTATTGTGGTTATATTTTTTTCTTTAAAAGTCAAAACAGACTTGAAACCCAGATAACAAGAGAACAAGTTTTAAATCTTCATTTTTATAACCCACATTCCACAACAGCTTTGTTTGTTCCCTTTTGTGAAAATATTGCAGATACCTAATGTAATTTATGAGATACTATTATTGTTTCTGAAAGCAGACAATTTTTCCTGTGCTTCTTCCATGAGCCATTCTTCTCTAAGTTCTTTTAAAATTGTTTGAAAGTATGTTTTAGAGGAATTTAATCATAGTATTTTTTTCTATAGGCCAAAAGGCTAAAAGCAGAACAAGAAATCAATTATTTTCCAGTGTTTGCACAAGGTGTATATTTATATCCATCAGCCTTATTAAAAGAACATTCTGTTGTGCAAAAGGATATGTTTCCATTGCCAAGAATTCTGGATTATCTTAAAATTAATCTAGAACGAATGTTTAGAGCCAAATGCCTGAAACAGAGTAATTGATGTCTCATATAACATAGCTCAGGATGTGTGTATTAACGATGCAAGTTCACCATAGTGTTAGCCAGACATTATTTCGTATTCACTGCATGAAAGGTTATTTGTATACAAATTCCAGTTTGCAAAAGAACTAACATGCATGTATTTGTATCCAAATTGTAGACATGTGACAGCTGCATGCTCATTTGTATACACATTCACTAAGTGCTTGGTTTATATTTGAATTGCTGAATTTACAGACATTATAAATCTTCTTAATATAACCTACTTACATACTGGAAAAAAAATTAGATTTATAGTCTTCATTTGATTTAGTATTAAATTTATAATCCTACTTTTTGATGGTGACTTAAAACAAAATAGAAGATAGTCCAGGGGTGGGATTCAATCAGTGTTACAATAGTTCAGTGATTACGTTTTGCGTGCACATGTACTACAACTTCAGCTGTGCTGCCCAGACAGCTGATAAGCGCTGTGCGCGGATGTGCAGTGTTTGAAAAACTGCTTTTTAACTGTTTTTTCAACTTCAGCTGTGCCGCGCAAAGCAGCTGCAGTTGAAAAAGCAAGAAATAAAGGTCAGGCAACAGCCCGGGCAGGCAGGTGTGTCAAACAGCAGCAGACACAGAACTGGTTCTGTATCTGCTGCTCTTCAGAGCTACTGGTTCTATAGAGCCAGGCAGAAACGGTTGCATCCCACCTCTGAAGATAGTGTATACTATAAAATATAACATGAATAAAATTAAAATGCTACTAGTTCACTTCCGTCTTTTAGGATCAATCATCTACAGTAAAGGGACAAAAAGTCAAAAAATATGCCAAAGACTAGCACTTGATTGAGAAGCCATGAAAGCCTCAAAGGACATTCAAAGGTATGTATCTACACCTACAAAGATAAGAATTATGCAAACCGTGGTATTCCCTATGACACCCTATGTAAATTAAATTTGGAAAAAAGCATGATAGGTGGAGTATTGACACCTTTGAACTTTAGTGTTGAAAAGACTGCTGAGAATACCATGGACAGCTAAGAAAACAAACCAGTGAATAATCAAAGAAATCACAACAAAATTCTTCCTTGAGTTCAAGTGACTAGGCTCAGACACACTTTAGACACATTATGCAAAGACCTAACTCTCTAGAAAAGGCTCTTATATTGGGAAAGTGGAAGGAAAGAAAAGAGGATGACCAGTAACAAGGTGGATGGACTGTGTTACAGTGGTGATGAGTGCATCATTAGAAGATCTGAAAGACCAAGTTAGGGATAGATTGTCATGGAGAAAATATATTTACATGGATGATAAGAGTAAAAAATGACCTAACAGCACATAATCATCACTTATGAAAAACAAAACAAAATACCTATGTTTTTCCATTGTTTTAATACTTTGTAATCATGATCCCTCTCTCACTCTTCAGTAACAATATTTGTTCTGTCTCTGTCACAAAGAGAAACTAGAAAGAAACAGATAAAATGAAACTAGCACATTGGAGCAGATTCTGACTCCCCTCTCTGTTTGATAGACAAAGTCTGAAGACCAAGAATGTGTTCAGGCATTCTGAAATCTGCATGAACCCACAGGATTTTTCTGTCACTTATGATAAACAAGTATTGTAGGAATTGCCTTGAAGACAGGATATCAGATTATACATGCAATGGAATTTTCCTTCTTCCCACCCACTAGAAACCTGCATTTTCAAGAGTGTGGAAATGACTAATGATTAGATATGTTATAGAAATAAAAGGAATTGTTCTGTGAGGTTAAGGTTCCTAATGAATTTAAGTAGGTAAGTCCCCTAAATTTTGAATGGTAAATTTTGTGGTTAAATTTCATTTTAAACTGCTTTAAATATTCCTGATCCCTTCTCTGCTTAAATAAAGGTGCTAAATTGGGAATGTATATAAATTTGATCATTTTTGTCTGCCTCCTGGGTATGCATGCTTGCCTGATTTTTTAGGGCAAGAAAAGAAATGTCTTGGAAAAGGGAACTTGTCTTTTTGTAGAGGGGGAAGCCTAAATGCTGGATCCTCACATGTTTAAGCTGAGGTTTAGTAATAGCTGTAAATCAAACAAGTTGTACCAGTGCTTCAACCATGAGAGTGAAAATGCAGAACATTCTGACCCATTCAGCAACATTGAGGTGATGCTGTCACATAAGAGGGAACAAGAGTGCAGTGCTTTGTGTTCAATATTATAATAAAATTGAGAGGTGTCATTAGTGGCTTGTTCGCACATCTGTGAGGTGATAGGAAAGAACTCCAAGATCTCAGTTCCTTTGTTGAAAAAACAGTTGTGGGCCCTCTAGTTAAATTAGGACCATAGCACTTAAAAAGGGAGCTTATTCTCTTTATGTGTTCTGTTTACAGAATCAAATGTTTCCATTCTATTTTTGACAAAATAAGTTTGTGCTTGTCAGTGAGAATGAAATAAAATTGGGGAAAGTCTCAGCAGGAAAAGTCTAAAGCTCTTCAGAAGTATAGTGCTCTAATCTGACTCAGGTTCAGTCATAGCTGCATTTGTCGAAAATAGAGTGATCCAGCCATGGATCTCATACTATTTCATCTGGTTGCACCCTTTAAAATAATACAAGACATGGTGACTTGTTTAATAACGAATAAACTTACTCAAAAGAGTAGTTATCCTTTCTCAGAAGGCTTTCTTCCAGCAAAAATATCCAAAAACCATTGCCATGTTTCTTTAGGCAACAATGACTTCATCTAGAGAAAGTAAGGCTCTGAAAATGGACAGTTTGTGCCATGAAGTAAGCTAGCATACTTGTGGCTCTAGATCATCATAAATCTACATTGGGCATCTCACCTAGAGGAGCACATTAACTTTCAGTTCACTGAACATTCAGGCTACTTTTGCTGGTAAACTGCAAATGAAAGCCTTGGGTCAAATCTTATAGTTTGTGAACCCAAGAAAATAGGAATTGCACTACTACATTTAACCCTTTACAGGTGACATGGAAGGATAAACTTAAAAGATACATTTCAAAATAAAAATCATTATTCAAGAAGTGAATGCATGATCAAAATGCCATAGTTTTTAATGGTGTCAAATTGGGACTTGAACTGCAACTCCACATAATGTTTAGGCTGAGACTTAAAATAGTATGGAAATTCTGTTTATCTTAAATATAAAATAATTCTAAACTAATCAGAAAAAAGTCTTCAAAATAGTTTTTGTTGGTAATTCAAATGCAAATAAGTTTGCTTGAAGCACAAGACTTTAGCTGCAGAGACAACTCAGTAGCAGCTAAAACAAGGGCTATACATTTACATCTAATGTAACAAAGAGCTAGTATCTTATCTATTTTTTCTTATATAGTAGGAAAAGTATTTTCTGTTAAACTTGTTTACAGGATGAGGAAGAGGAGAATCTTTATTGCAATAACCAATTCATAAAACACTTTATATACATAAAACTGATATTGATTAATCAGTTGGTTAAACAGATCAATCAGACAAATTGCTATATATCTTATATATAAGTTGTCAAAATCTTAACAAAATGGAATCTGTTGAATCTGAAAGCAAAAGTTTTAGATAACACTGTTCAGGGTAACCAGGAATAGCAGCTCACAGCATACGTTTGGCGACTCCACATGGGTAATTTAAATGGATGCCTTTGTGTTTCCCTTCCAAGACTATTCATGAAAATGTGTTGAACCAAGCCAGGATTAAGGCCCCACCTAGTTTGAGAACTCTTAAGTTATCTGGTTATACTTTAAAGAGGGACATCAGGTTTATTTGAAATGAATATCATTGTCCTTGAGGCATTGCTCTGATTGCCCATATTTGTTCAAGGCTACAAGTATATTTGAGTTAATAAAAAAACCTAGAATTTCCAGTTTTTAAAGTATCACCATGGCTCAAAAGGAAACAAATTTATTAGAAAGGATCCAGGCCTAGTAGGCCTAGTTAGGCCTAGTAGAAAAAAAAGAGTTGTATGCAGTGTATAAAAATGTGTATTGAGGCATTGGATTCAGTCTTACTAATGCCAGTCTCATAATATATGATCACATTTGAGACACAAAATGGGATTTGAAATAAAATCCTGAGAAACATAGTCTATACTTTTTCTATAAGGATAAAATAATTGTAGGAATTTAGGACCAAACAATAATTCCACTGAACTGAATTCACTAAAGCATATGATATCCCTTTAGTTTAAAAGAATATTTGAAGAACTGCGGCAGATAATTTTGAATTACATGACCCACATGTAGTTTATGTGTGATTGTGGCATGAAATACAGTGCTCAGATGCTTCAATGGCTTCCTCAATGGTATGATTATTATTTCAGAGGAGATTGAGAACAGCAATGCCTTTTCAATAGGATGGGAGCAATTATATTAGGTCTCACATTTGCGTATAATTCAGTATTTCAAATGATGGATCGATATCTTTCAAGGCAGCAAAATGAATCAGTTAAAATATAACACTAATGGTTATTTTAGTACTTCAGATTCCCACAAACACTTTGGTTTATATGAAGCTTCTATGGACAAAAACAATGGAGAATAATAGATTAACATGAGCAAGCTCTCTCACTTTATGTATATAATATGCTCAAATAAACATTCTGTCCCTGTGCCTCCCACAGGAAAGCCCTGAATATAGAGTACAGCAACCACAAATACAAGAATTTCCACACCCACAACAGTCATAAACTCATGCAAAAAAAATCAGGTTCATCACTATTAGCAGCACCCAAGCTGTTGAACAAAATAAATGGGAAAATTAAGCCTACTCATCTAAAAGAATATCTACTCGAATTCCATTGAGTCACTTGTAAGTGAAGAGCCTGAATCACTGAATATAGATGGCAATAGATTATATGCCCTACAACCTTTAGAGGTAGAATGTGAAAAAGAGTCTTTTCTGTTTTGGCACCAAAGCTATGAAAATACATCCTTGAGTAAGTCTATAATTATGCCACCTAAAACATAAAAAAAATATTAGAAATGTATCTAGACTTTGGATCATATTCAGTCTCACCTATCCATCACACTTCCCTAAAAAAAAAAAAAAAATCAAATGACATCAAGATAGCAGACTTCAGGAAGTTCTGATGTCAACCATTCTTCCAGAGGGATTTTTTTCCCTCTTTCCTGTGCAGTGTTCTCTCCCAGCAGAATACTATTTGAAGCAACTCCTTTGCCAGCTCCTTGCTCATCTATTCTGTTTATGTTTCCGCTCCAGAGAAGACACATGAAGAATAGTTCTCTAGGGGAGAGCATGAACTATCTGCTAACTCTTAAAGGTTTGGTTCTTTGTAAACTTTCTCAGATGGGTGATATCATGGAAAGAACAAATCAGCTTTGTAGCCAGAATTCAACGTAGTATACATTATTCAAATATGCAGACAAAATGAAAACTTAGAACCTATATTGTACTGCAAATAATTCCTTAATGGTTAGAATTCCATGGATCCTTGAAAAGAAAAACTTATTGTTTGATAATCTGAATTACTCCATAAGATAAACTTAATTTAATTTAATATCAAATTTCTACAAACAGAAATAAACCGGTTAAGGCACTAGGCTAGAAATCAGGAAACTGAATTCTGTCCCACCTTAGGCTTGAAGGCTGGTTGGATGACTTTGGGCAATCTTCTTACTCAGCACAATCCACCTCACAGGATTGTTGTAGTGAGGAAAAAAAGGAATATTATTACTATGTTCACCACCTTGGGTTACTTATAAAAATATAAAAGCAATATAAAAATGCTTCCTATAACCTTAACCATAACTGTAATAAATGTGATTACTATAAACATTTTACCTTTAAAGACAACCTTATGAAGAGTAACTAAGGCGGGTGAAAAACATGTTAATCTTTCATCAATCTATATGTCAAGAAGGATTTTTCTCTGCTTTTCTTAAAAGGGGCAAGAGAAACCATAGGGGTATTATAATTATTGAGGAAAGGAAGAGGTTGTCAGTTAAAGAGGAAGTCCAGGAAGTATGAGGCAAACTATTGTATTTACGTTCAAGTCTCAACTTAGAAATCCTATTTTAGCATCAAAATCCTTGCTCTAATACAATTACACCCCCCTCTTTTTTATTTTATCTAGGGGCAGCCAATCTCTGCTCTGGCCATTGTAGAATTTGCCTTACAAAAGACAAAAGAATCAAGCCTTCAGAAATCTTCTTCATTCTCAATCAGAGTTTTCAATTTGATGGAGATTCCACAATAGTCAGAAACTATGTAATTCTGTGTGTTTCTCAACCACTCCACCAGAGTATCAGTTTCAGATGCAACATTCCTTTGCCTGGCTGAATTTGAATCCATGAACTTTGGGTTTGCTGCATCTAGTGTATTAACCACTATATTTCAATTTGGTTCTATTCTTTTGAGTGTGGCTATAGAATCATCACACCTGCAGCATTTGTCTTGATCCTTTGCAACAGCTATTTACAACATAAAACTTCTTCTTAGGAAGGAAAGAAATAAACCAGATGAAAAATCTGTCTTTACTTACCATGGCTTTTTGAATTATAACTGATTTCTTCATACCTAGCTTTGAACCTGAAAATTTGTTTGCCCTTGCTTAGGTGAATGCTTCAAATCTGTCATCTGTATTACATGTAGAGGACACTGGCTATATTAAATGCAGAGGAAGCTGTGTTGTGCATTTGCCTTTTTTTCTGTTCTGAAAATGGAACACTTAACAGAATTTTATAAAACTACATATGTTTGTTAGAGCTGCATTTTAAGAAAAAGCAAGTAAAAGAGAAAAATGATGAATTGCAAAATGACCCTTTTCTCTTTTTAAGGAAGATCTGTTTCTTTAAACCACCCATACCCGTTTCTTAGTGAATCGTTTTGTGACGGTGATAGATATATCTTTGATGAAATAATTACAAGATGTACATCTTCCTAGGAGTAGAGTGGAATAAGTATACACTATTGTTTATTGTATTGTAAAAGCTGTTAAATGGAATAAATTACATTGTAACCTTGCTTTTGTTTTGCATGTTCAAACTATGTGCAAGCAAGCCAATGAGTTAAGCAGAGTTGTAAATCCTCCTTGCCTCCATATGCTCACCTTAAGTACAGCTTACTATCTGATGCAACGATATAGTCTTGGGAAATAGAATTAGACCTAATAGAATATATACATGTAGGAAATTCTATATGCATGTACATGTGCACATGTTTGTATATCTGTTTGTCTTTGAGAAAGTCCAAAAACTCTGGAGTCAATTGTTAAATCTTGTTGTGTATAGGTGTTTGCTCAAAAACAATTGTCTACAACATACAAGTCTTATATTATTTCAGTGTGAAATCTTCCATACTAGCAATTTATAATACCACTGAGCTGTAGCAATCTAAAACCTGTCTTTATTATAATACATCACTACAACAATGGTTGGATTTTCTGTAAATTTCCATTAGCATGGAAATCCTCAGTATGCATTTTCATGCCTTCCAGGCAATGCTCTTGCAAAATTTTAAAGCAATGTAAGAATGGACTCTGTATCCTTTATGCTCTACAACAGGGGTGTCAAACTTACGTCATCATGGCAGTGTCATGTGACCTATTGAGACTTTTTCCCTCTTTGCTAAACCGGGTGTGGGTATGGCCAGCATGTGATGCACCTGGTGCACTGGCTGGGAGTTTGATAGCCTTGTTCTACAAATTATGTTCTATAACTGTATATCCTCTTATTTGACCAACTGATTATAACTGAGAATTCTGATGATTCTTAGCACTTAGCAATAGCAATAGCACTTAGATTTATATACCACATTATAGTGCTTTACAGCCCTCTCTAAGCTGTTTACAGAGTCAGCATATTGCCCCCAATAATTTGGGTCCTCATTTTACCCACCTTGGAAGGATGAAGGGCTGAGTAAACCTTGAGCATGGTAGGATTTGATCTGCCAAATTGCAGCAGAAGTAGTTTGCAGTACTGTACTCTAACCACTGAGCCACCGAGGCTCAAATAGTTCAGATTGAAGTAAATGTGAAGCATAAAAGTTAGCACTTAGCCTCAGACTGCCAAAATTAATATCACACTGCTATGTGACTAAAAGTGAGGTTCAGAATTTCATTTGCTGGAGGACATGCAAAATCAAACTGGATAAGCCAAGATTTTTGTATTTGTGATTTATTCTGCCAATAATTATAATAAGTACCACCTTTGGACATTCTGAGCAACATTAGTCATGAATCTTTAGTTTTGCTCTTCTGCAGCCATGTGGCAGGAATTCAGAAGGGTGGAGTCCCCTTCCCTCTGGAAGTATCTGATAAAATTCTACCCATTCTCTCCTCCAGATGCTTTTTCCTTTTCCACAAGGCCCTAGACGGGCTATGGGTGTGGGCTTTACACTCACAAATGACACAAAGAAAAGACTGAGGAGAAAGTGAGAAGAGAAGTTGACAATTTAAAATATTACAGCACCTGGTTAAGCCAACTTCTTGCTCATCGATTCTACCCAAATGCAATAGCTAAAGTGCCTGCAACATCAATGTTTTATTTTTTTTAAATGGATTGTATATGATATGAACATCTGAGTTTTGTCATTTTTCCAACTTCAGAAACCAATTTTAAAAACTCACACCACAATTGATCATATAATTTTAGGATATTATTGCTTAACATTCTATTTCAGTTCAGCTCAAGTAATTTGATTTTAAAATGTCATTAAGATTTGAATTAAACTAGATATAATTCCTATTATAATGGTATGGCCTTTTCCAAGTTTCTACACCAATGCAGGTTGTATATACTGGGAACAAAATGAACATAAAAGTGCTAAAATTAAATTTAACATTGCTATAGTATAATCTCTGGAGATTTCAGATTATTCCCATTCTATTAGTCCTCTTGAAAACTTTGTGAAATACCTTTTTATTTGTAATTTATGTTAAGTATTATTTTTGAAGCCCAAGATAAACTCATAAGAATATCACAACTCCCTGTAAATAATCATCTTCAATAATATCATTTTCCAAATAATTTAATTAATAATACTTGCTCTGAGTGCAATATTTTCATTCCCCAAACATAATAATTGGCACTGTCAATTTGTACTATGAGTTCAGTTGAATCTTCAAAAACTGGTGTTTTTGTCTGTGATACTATTTTACAACATTCTATGCTCAGTTTTCTTTTCTTTTTTGTTACCATTATTACCGTGTAAGAAGATTTGTTTGTTATATTATTATACTTGTTATACTTATATATTGTTATATTTATTGAATGCAATATTTGGCAAATGTATTAATTTCTAGGTAGTGATTATATGGATTATAGGCACTTTTAGTTCCACGGTAAAAATAAAAGATAATACATTGGATGCATATGTTTGGTTTCCTCCTTTAGATTTTTACAATGCAAATGAAAAAAAAATAGAAAGTTAACATATATTAAAGAAATATACATATATCAATTTTATCTTTTAGCAATATGTTATATACAGCATCACAGTTTGCAATAACAGCTTCAATTGTGTTCACAGTATATGCGCTCTTGATGAACAGGGAGGCTATGTACTCATATAGATGTGATTCTCAGCAATGTACTTCACCAGTGTGAAGTGATAATCTTAATTTTTTACAGTAGTAGTCTCCTAGATCTTTGTAGACACAAAGCAAAGTATCATTTGATGACTTGATAAAAAAGCAAGGGAGCAGGAGAAACAAATGACTAAATAAATCCCAAGATATAAGTCATCTACTTTCTATGAAGAAACATTTAAAAATTATCAAGGTTTTTCTGTTTGCTGTAGAAAACAAGGTAAAAGAAAAATATGCAATAATAAATATCTGTCTTGTTAGATGATCAAAACAAGCAAATAAATAAAGAATAATTTTTTATTAAATATTTTTGATTTTAAAAAATTGGGGAACAGTTCCCAGTGCAAAATGTAGAAGTGCACAATTCTCTTCTGTCCTTTAGATTTAACCCAGCAAATTGTCAGTGTGACCATGGTCAAGAAAATTGAGTCTGAAAGCTGATAAGGGAAAGTTGAAATGAAACATTAAATGGGACTGTTGTACAAATAAATGTTTATCTTTTCAGCCACATGTAAATTAAATCACGTTTCCTATCTAAAGTTGCTTCAGCAGGTCAGGTCTCTAACTGTTTAACTCTTCTTGATTATGGATTCTGTAAGATTATCAAAATAAAATGCGTTCCCACATTCCAGGTGCTATCTGTTATTTGTACATCTGTGTATTTAAATCATCCAGGTTTTTTCAGTATGAATAGACATTTATTTAAAAAAGAAAAAGAAAAGATGGATACAACCAAATATTTCTGAGAAATTACCCTCTGGATTTTTCCTTTTGCTTCGAGATCGTTCTTTCCTGCTTTTTCTTAAGAAATAAGGAGCTTAAGCTTGTAGTAAACTCCAAGGAATAGTACCATGACAATTTAAATGAAGTCTTCTAGACAATTACTTATTTTGCTTTTTGCCACATTCTTGGCATGCATTGATGAGATTTGGTTTACTCCAAACTCCAGTAAAGTACTGAATTTACTGTGACAGAGAGAAAAAGAGAGAGGGAGGAAGAGAGAGAATAGTATTATAAAGGTAGTGGGAAATAATTCAAGAATCCACAAGTGCACAATAATCTCCTTAAAATGATTGCCAAGTATAAACAAATTCCAAAACCAAAACTCATCATGCATATCCGAAATGGTAAACAGTCACCGCCACTTTTTGAAAGCCTTTCCTCTCTTGGACTCAAGTCAATGCTCAGTTACACATAACCAATGACCTTGGATACATTTTTCAAGATGCATCCCAATCTTTTAGTAGAACATCAATAAAAATTATGAGACAGATTAAAATATACATCCATATAGTCATTTTCCTGCATATTGGCTCCATATTTGCAAAACCAATTCCATGTTTTTCTAATTTCTGGTTAAGGCCCTCTCTATGGATTGAAACTTGGACTTAGACAACTGGGAAGTTGCTCTTCCAGTAATATGAGAACTTTCAAAACTGCTAATAAAGTACTTGAAGATACTGCTTAGAATAAAGAAATAGAATCACGCACAGACACACATAGAGAGACCATGATTACCATGATTATCTAAGAGTTAATTATGAGGCAGTTTTCATATGTAATACTAAAAAAGCATTCAAGCTATTATTTGAATGTCACTTTCAGGTTTTCCATTCTTCGCAAACATGATCAGGTTTTTACAGTTTCAAATCAGTGCACAAAGTTGGATGGCTCAAAATAATACAGTCTACTTGTTCCAAGGTTACTTACAGACCAGACATTGTCCTTACCATCCCCAATATGTTATGAATATTGACTAAGAGGCTAATTATCTGCATCCACTAACTAAGCAATGCACAGCTGGAATTTTTTTATAAAGAATTTCATTTATACAGTATGTCTACCACTGCAGGATGAGTTTGAAAATTCTTTATATGATAGATAACATCTACTAATATAGAATGCATTCTATCATATCTAATAATAGGCACTTGTCTCCAGATGGTTGGTTATTAGGGAATATGGACAATGTGCAGGTTCCCAGCAGGTGTCTAATACATATTTCTAGGCATTTGGAGAAGCAAACAGAATCAAACATGTCAACTGAGAGCAATTGAGGATCCTTTGGGGAGTGCTTCACAGTACAATGGATATAAAACATTCAGAAAAAGAATTGTATGCTATCTAATAGGATGTAGCATCTAATGATGTGCTAAAAGAAAAATAAAATAAGTTGACTACTTTTCTTTTTGGGCAGAACATTTCAGTTGGTCTATGAACCAATCAGCTGTGGGCCACTTTCACCTAACTAAGAGTAGTTCATGACAACATGTTCACTTGCAGATGAGCTTTATTAACTATAAAAGCAAACTAAAAAAGACAATGCAATGGCACATCGCCAACTTCCCATTGCTCAGAATGGAAGAACTTTTTGAATGGCAAAATATTCTCACACATGGTCTACAAATTGTAAAATGCAGTATTAACTGGTGAATATATTCATCTGATAAACTCTGTTTTTCTGGTTGCTACTTTTGCTACTTAGTATTGTATTAGTATTGGTTTTGATTGTATTAATGCATGCTTTTCACTAAAAATATTTATTTAAAGAGTCTGGATATTTGCAGTACATGACATGTTCAAATAAAAAAAAAACATTTCTAGTAACACTGCGGACACAAAACCAACTAAGTATCGTGGGTCACTCATTCTTAGCCAATAAAAGCTTGCCACTAAAACTTCAGGGACTTGTCCAGGTGGCCATCAGGAAGAATACTGGCTGAAAGCCTTGTGTACACAAGGGTGCACACGAACACACACACACGCCAAAAATTTTTATCCTGCTGTATTTTTAGAGAAATTTACAGAAAGCATTTACAGAAAGATAATGCATTTGCAATGAAATTGACAACTGTTTTTGAAACTAAACATTGGACAGTAGGCAAGTATACATTTTAAAGAGCAAGCTTAAATGAATACACTCCTCTAAGATATTAAAACAATACGCTATATAGCATAGACATTTGAGGATTACAAGCATAGAATTTTTTTTAAAAAAAATTAACAGTATTTTGGGTTTTAGTTAGGTACTTTGGGTTAAGAATAAATGATAAAAATGATAAAAATGATAAAAATACATACTAGGATAACTTAGCATTCTTGATGACATGTGGAAAAGATCATACAGTTGCAAAGTAATGAGCACCTGCATCAATTGTCTGTATGCTTTGGTATAGCATTTCCTCACAAAGGGAAACTACACATCTGTAATGATTTCTGTCTACAAATTGTCAATTTGGAAGATTCCATACTGCAATCTTTTGCTACTTTTATCTGCCATTTGAACCTCAAAGGGACTGACATTACATTAAAAGTACATACTTCTATTAATATTTCATAAACTACGGCAAACAGACTAATAATTCCATTCTTTCACTTTTGTGCATAAGAGTTTCATAGGTTGTACTTTCTTTTCAAATACTCACCCAACAGGCACAAAACATAGAAGGTTGCCCAGAGGAGTTGCCTCTCTTTCAGGATCATAAAACTCCACACTAGCATCATTCCCAGTACAGAAGCAGTGTCTTAGACTAACAACTGAATGATTCTCAGAGCTCCCCTCAGATTTAGTTTCTCTGCCGTGTTCTGAAGGCTTCAGTGTTTCTTCCTATTAACTAAAGCTTTTTGAGATCAGTTCATTGTAGGATAGGATTCCCTCCTAAAAGATGTGTTTGTGGCTCAAGATTGTGAGGTGGAGTTTTGTGAAGTCTGATCTCATAGCTTTATATAGTTCAGAAGAGTCTGTCAACATCATTGTTAAACTTCCCCTCACCCTACAATAGCACATCAGTTAACACTTTCCTGGAAACTCCTTGCTTTTATAATGGACATAAGCTTTAAAACCACATTTCTTCTACAGAAATAATTTTGATTAGTGGCAATATTGAAACAAAAACAAATCAACAACTAACTGCTGAAAGGCAGTTAATTTAAAATTGATCAGCTTCAAGCCAATCCAGGAGAGAACTTTAGCTAGAAATTGAAGGATTTGAGAACAAAATGTTACAAAGTGAGTGGAGGGAGCCTTACTGGGGCAGGTATCTTATTGAACAGAAGATTCTTAAAATTTTTCATAAACTATATTAAATGTGAGAAAGGACACTTAAAACATTTAACTAACTATTTTCTGAAAACCTCCGGCATAGTAATTTGCATGTAGTTTTTTTTTAAGTTTCTTAAAGCTATGCACAAAGTATATTTAGATAATGATTACATTTTTACTGGACTATTGGCATGCATTGATCTAGGAAATGTGCTATCAATTGGGCACTAAAGTCCTGTATTATCTATTGCAAGGGCAGATAGTGAGGCTCACATTCAGAATTTCCACATCATATTGGCATTCTCACAAAACTATGATCTTAGGGAGTCTTGCTTGTTCATAAAATCTTATCATGGCAGGCAAGAGCAGTCTTTTATCAGACATTCCCTATCATTTTCTACAATTCTGCAGGATAGAATCCTTCCAGCTATCACATTTTTAAATATATATTTCATTCCCTTATTCCTACTGCAACAGGATTTCATCAGTGGTCTCATATCTATTTTTGTGCATCTTACAGTGAAATTAATATAGTAGTGGAGTGAAATGGGAACAGATCAATCTGCATAAGGAGGCTGGGTCAGTTAGCCATAATAGTGGCTATTTCTGCTTTTTTTCTATTTACTGAGAGTCACATTAAGGAATCACTGTTTTGATACTATTCCCATTGAGTGTCAGATCAGGCTCCAATACACCCACACAAAGAAGACATCTTATAATAGATCAACTGGTTGTCTGATGGATGGCCTCTCTCAAAAGAGAATGTGCAACCTCCTTTTCAGTGGATTTTGTTTCCAAAGTGATGCCTAATTATGCTTTTCTTTTCCTGCAAGTCAGAATTATACATTTTAAAAGCAAACTTGATCTGAATTTTGGACAGGACAGAATTCAAAATTTGAATGATATGCCAGGTCTAGATGGGATTCCATTGTTTCTTGAGGAACTGAGGCCCAATCTGGGAAGGGAGAGGGTCACAATAAATATATTTTTGTAAACTGGGCCAACCACAGGCAAGACTTACAACAAGTTACATATACTACAATAAGCAGTTTTATGTTCCTTGAATTCTTTTATATATTCGCCCAACCACAACATGTTCAAAATATACAATGTACTCCCTTTTCTTTTCTCCTTGCTTTTAAACTCCAATTGAGCTTTATTCTCAGCAGTAAATACTTAAGCAGTGACTATAACAAAATACATAGTTTCTGAGTTTGTTTCGACTCCAGAAAGTTTTGAAAATGAATATTATTGAAAGGGGATGTAGTGTACAAATGTTGCAGTGTTCCATAGTCTTTTAATTGATATTGAAGAAGAACCGAAGAATAAAAAATGATAATATTTCAAGAAACTATGCCAACAAATTAGCTATCACATTTTAAAACTTTTTTTTAAATTATAGCCATGTTTTTCTGAAGAGGAAGTTACAGATGGGCAAGAATAAAAAGAATAAAAAGATTACAGATGATAGATAGAAGATAGATAGATAGACAGACAGGCAGATAGATGCATTTTTATTAAACAAAAGTTCTACCAAAATCTCACCTGCTTGATTAAAATTTAGGTACTATATTTATGATAAAATGGCTGATTTTTGAAAATTGTAATGGTCAGCTGCACACACCTTCCTTACATTGAGAACGTATTTTGCAAAAATAAAATTCTTTTACTAATTATTTATATCTGAAATATATACTTCCTTATTTCAGAGATAAGGAAAGAATTTGGAGGTATTTTTCTTCCTTCTGAATGGGAGTTCAACATAGAAATAACATTTTGAAACATGTAAAAAGGATTGGACAGGTCACCTTTACACAATTGCTGTATGTGACCCTGCTGGTTGCTTTCTCCTTCGCCATGACCCCTGCACTTAAATGTGATCTTGTACAGTTCACTGCTAGACGAGGTTCAGGCTAAGAGGCCAGCTGTGGGCCAGCTAATCTGAAGGTGAAGGTTAAGCAAAGATAAGAACTAGTTGTTGCTATTGGAACTTATGGCTTGATCTAATTCAGATAACACCCCTGGGTAAAAACCATTCAACTAGGCAAAAGCCACTGGATTTAAAAGGTAGATAAATTTAAAAAGTCAAAGCTTGAATGTCCCTGTAGAAATGACTAAAGAGGGTCATTGCTCATTCATTTTCTACTGGGGAAAAAAAGTTTGACATGCTGACATTTTGAGAGTACCTCCAATGTTAATATCTTGCAAGGCAATGAAATGAAATGCAATGACAAGTTAATGGTAAACCTTTTATGGAAGGAAAATATAGCTAGGATTTTTCTTTTAAAGCTGTGGATGCCATATGTGAAGATGCTTTCAATTTTCTGGACTTTAAAACATGTTTGACATGAAAAAGATATTGATTTTCTGCAAGCTTTATTAGAGAATATTATTTGGTGCTAAAAAGTTCTGTCAAGTTTTTCATTCTTGCTATAGCAGGAAATGAAAAGTGTTAGGCACACTGGGTTCTATTGGATAGAAAATTAAATTTGACTCCAGCTATCATGAAAAATTAATGCACTGGAGTAATCCTATTTTAAATGGTTGGAAAACTTTTCTTTTAAAATCTGGGTAGAAAATGGGATTAATGCTTTCAATCAAGTAGTGTATAATGGCAACTTTACAATGTTTGAAGGATTATAAAAGGAATACTGTATAACATGCATAAAACAGTCAAAATACAATTTATGTCTCTCTTAGTTTTATTGTTTGGCTCTGATACTATATTGGCTTCTAACATTTCTTAAGCATTCTGTATGAGAATGCCTTTTCAAAGAACAAACCAACATTGTCCTGCAAGAATTAAAACTCTACATCAAGAAATGTAGACAAGAAATGTACAAGAGATATGGAATAGTGAGTTGGAATAACTTATGTTGCAAATCAATTGCATCAGGGTTTTTTTTTTAGAAAAGTATTTTTTCCATAATTTCAAAATTAATTTCATACAGGAAAAAATACTATACTGGATTCAAAATGTTGGTTCATTGATTTAATTAATTAATTTTAGTTTATCAACTTTCAGCTTTTGAAATAGATTAGTTGTGAGGCAAAATTAGACAATATTGTATGAATTTAATTCAGTAATAAAATTTGAATAGTAATGATGTTTATATACAAATATATAATTAAATTTTTATAATGAAGAATATGATGAAATATTGGATACTTGTTTAAAAAATATTATTTTTTTCGTTCTTTCCCCACATCCCCTTTTAGTTAATGTTGCTTACAGAAATTTATTTATACAGTTATAGTTTATATATGATTGTTCTTATGTGTTATCAGCTGTAGAGCTGATTTTTCATCAGAATAAAGGAGTAACTGCCTATTTATTGCCCACTGCCTATGGGTTACTTCCACACATCTGTATATTTCCTTCCAGGATATATTATCTTAAGTGATAATATTTTTGGGGAAACATGTACAAACCAAGAACTAATATCAATAGATTTGCATATGTTCTGTTGATGCTTTAGTAATGTAACATGTTCACAATTGAGCTGAAAATATTTTTCAGATGACATCATGAGTAAGCTATATATTTTTGATATTTTTCTAATGATTCATTCCTGATTTTTATTTTATAGATACTTAGAATTTTAACATTTTTACTGGATGATATCACAGAGTAATAAAAATTCCCAATAACAACCTTATTCCCTATGCCAGCTAGAAAATGCTGATTTCATTTGTGATATCATACTGAGGTGAAGAGAAAACTTGCCACAATAACCAATTGACTCTACTGAAATGGAATTTTAAAAAAAGACTGTGGTGCTTCAAATTACTATCTAATCAAAGACATCCAATTCATAAAGAATGTAATTCCAGACAAAGTATAGAGAACAAAGTCATCTGATAAAGTACCTGTGAAAAAAATATCACATCCTATTCCAGCCTTTTATCAAGTTATGCTGTGATGCATATTTGGACGTCCTGAATGTACATGTGAGGATTAGTCAGTCTCTGGGAAGAAAGGAATGTACATACATATTGACTGCTTTAATGAATAGGACTTCTGGTTATTGGAAGACAGCAGTATCAGAGTAATGAAGAAACTAACCAGAATTTAATAAAGCAAAATACTTGTTAATGTCTGAACCTACGGTTCTAGCAAACATCAATTCAGAATCTGAAATCAAGGTTTGTAATTGATTTTCCACTAGTCCTTTGTTAAAAAACAACAAGGAATGTTTTGGTTTCCTCTTTGATTTCTGATGAATTTAATCTCTTGTAGAAGGTAAAGGACACAAATATGGATTGTTTGACATTAGGCATGAACTGCACTTAAATATCCAGTAATGCTATTTCCCTGTTATATACTGACATATTTCCCTATTATATACTGACATAGTCAATGGTTTAAATAAAGCTTAAAGTTTATAAATGTTTTGAATATATGTTTATTTATTAAATTTCTATGCCACTGCAATAATGAAACTCTATTATTTCAAGTGTAAAAAACCCTATTTCTAATAATTAAAAATATTTCATAGATAGCTTGCACTTTAGCATAAGACTGGAAATTACCTTGCCAAGAGAAATATCTGTTCCTAAAATAGTTTATTCCATGGTTTTGGGTTTTTCTTTCAGATATATGTACTATTTTATACTGCAATGTTTAGCTAGTATACTTTTGCAACATATATAAATCACATACCATCTCCAACCCCAATAAAATCTATGGATAAATCCCATTTTGGGGTACAGTTCAACTCTGTTGTTTTGGAAAATATTAGGCCTCAAAAGCTGAATTTGACTTTAATACTTAATATAAAATTCTATATCATCTTCTTTACATAAATGCAGTACAACTGAATAAGACTTAGATTTAAATAACATTGATATCTTTTTAGGATAGATATATAAGAAAACGATCAATAAATTACTGAATTGAAAGAAACTATACTATGTCCTGCAGTCTCTATCTCCATATACACTGCTCAAAAAAATAAAGGGAACACTTAAACAACACAATGTAACTCCAAGTCAATCACACTTCTGTGAAATCAAACTGTCCACTTAGATAGCAACAATGATTGACAATCAATTTCACATGCTCTTGTGCAAATGGAATAGACAACAGTGGAAAGCATAGGCAGTTAGCAAGACATCCCTAATAAAGGAGTGGTTCTGCAGGTGGTGACCACAGATCACTTCTCAGTTCCTATGCTTTCTGGCTGATGTTTTGGTCACTTTTGAATACTGGTAGTGCTTCCACTCTAGTGGTAGCATGAGACGGAGTCTACAAGCCACACAAGTGGCTCAGGTAGTGCAGCTCATCCAGGATGGCACATCAATGTGAGCTGTGGCAAGAAGGTTTGCTGTGTCTGTCAGCATAGTGTCCAGAGCATGGATATGCTACCAGGAGACAGGCCAGTACATCAGAAGTGGTGGAGGCCATAGGAGGGCAACAACCCAGCATCAGGACCACTACCTCCGCCTTTGTACAAAGAAGGACAGCAGGAGCCCTGCCAGAGCCCTGCAAAATGACCTCCAGCAGGCCTCAAATGTGCATGTGGCTGCTCAAACGGTCAGAAACAGACTCCATGAGGGTGGTATGAGGGCCTGATGTCCACAGGTGGGGGTTGTGCTCACAGTCCAACACCGTGCAGGACGTTTGGCATTTGCCAGAGAACACAAATATTGGCAAATTTGCCACTGGTGCCCTGTGCTCTTCACAGATGAAAGCAGGTTCACACTGAGCACATGTGACAGATGTGACAGGGTCTGAAGACGCTGTGGAGAATGTTCTGCTCCCTGCAACATCCTCCAACATGACCGGTTTGGCAGTGGGTCAGTAATGGTGTCGGGTGGCATTTCTTTAGGGAGCCGCACAGGCCTCCATGTGTTCACAGAGGTAGCCTGACTGCCATTAAGTACTGAGATGAGATCCTCAGACCACTTGTGAGACCATAGGCTGATGCAGTTGGCTCTGGGTTCCTCCTAATGCACAACAATGCTAGACCTCATGTGTCTGGAGTGTGTCAGCAGTTCCTGCAAGACAAAGGCATTGATGCTATGGACTGGCCCACCCGTTCCCCAGATCTGAATCCAATTGGGCACATCTGGGACATCATGTCTCGCTCCATCCACCAACGCCACGTTGCACCACAGACTGGTTGGGGAGTTGGGGATGCTTTAGTCCAGGTGTGGGAGGAGATCCCTCGGGAGACCATCCGCCACCTCATCAGGAGCATGCCCAGGCATTGTAGGGAGGTCATACAGGCACGTGGAGGCCATACACATTACTGAGCCTCATTTTGACTTGTTTTAAGGACATTACATCAAAGTTGGATCAACCTGTGGTGTTTTTTCCCACTTTAATTTTGAGTGTAACTCCAAATCCAGACCTCTATGGGTTGCTAAATTTGATTTCCATTGATAATTTTTGTGTGATTTTGTTGTCAGCACATTTAACTATGTAATGAACAAAGTATTTAATAAGAATATTTCATTCATTCAGATCTAGGATGTCTTATTGATGGGTTTCCTTTATTTTTTTTGAGCAGTGTATATACTATATAAATATATTGATTGACTGTGGCTAATTAGCTACTCCTTTCTTAATAATCTACAATGGAGTCAAAAAAGAAATATACAAAGATGGAAATTAATGCAGTATGTTGAAAATAACTTTATGTAGAAGAATAAAGTGCCCTGACACAAATATCAGAATAAATTCTTGCCTCAATTTTGAAATCTAAATTGGAGAAAAGACTATAAATTTTGTTTCAGGTGGCACTATATCATTCAGAATATTTAAAGCTTGCCATCATCATTCGTGCTTTCAATGAATTGTCTGTTTTTTTACCATAATTCAAATGCCTCAACTTTATTTTTTAAATATGAATTACATTTGGGTATTACATTTGACGATATAGATTGTCAGTGTGATGTCTTTTCACATTTTATTTAGATGCTTCATTGTCTTTTTCTCAAATTGCAAATATTTCATGTTTCATGGCCAACAAACACATGCCTATGAATTTTTGAGCCTACAAAGATAAAATATAGCTACTTCAATTTCTTCATCACCTAATAATTCAATTTTGGTATTGTCTTTTGATGCAAGATTTTGTTTCATGTTAATATTGATGCCACACTGATTTCCACTTTCTGCTCTGATAAGAAATTTCTTCAGTCTTCCTCACTTCCTGCCATCAAAATGATAGCAGCATATCTGAGGTTATTGGCATTTTTCTGATCAATTTTGATTTCTAATTTCTATTTCTTCTGGTTCAACATTACTTACGATATATTCTTCATATAGTAAGAATACATGTAAATAAAGGGATGGTACACAATGTTGGTCTACTAATTCCTCAGTTTTGGACTATTTAATTGCATCTTACGATTCTAAGAATTGCTTCCTATTCACTGTATTATTAGGCAAATGAGGTGCCTTGATATCCCCATGTTTTTAAAATATTATCCAAAGTTTGTTGTAGGCTACATAGTAAAAAGCCTTAATATAATCAATAAAGCAGAAACAGATGTCTTTTTGGAACTCTCTTGGTTTTTCCATTATCCACTGGCTGTTAGTACTGTGACCTCAAGTGCCTTTGCCTCTTCTGAATCCAGCTTGCTCTTCTGGCTATACTTCTATGTATTGTTGATGTCTGAATTGCAAAAACTATTACCTTCTATCTCCTATATGATGACACATGTCAACTTTAAATTTCAGAATATATTTGTATGTATAGAAAATATATTGAAAACTTGTTTGTTAAAAATTAAGAAGATATTTCATCTGAATGTTGTAGGAGGTAGAATGTGCATGTATATTTGTGAGAGAATCATCATGTAGGATAAACTTTACAAAGCAGTCGAAGTTACACATTCCATGTTACTGATTTGTTTGTTTAAATTAAAACAAATTACACAAGTTCAGTGGAGGATAAATTTTAAAATTCAATTTCAGCAAAACTGATATTCCTTGGAATATATCACATGAAGAAAAGAAAAAACCCAGTATCAATGGCATCTGTACTGCTGGGGGAGTGCAGTGTCAAAAACTCAAGATGCATTGCATGTAAAAAAAAAGTATGGTGCACAATTATGGCCATTCCCTTGACTTTTTTTGGACTTCCCCCGCCCCCAGATGTCCTTGAACAGTACACCTGACCATTTGCAGTAGTCATTTCTTTGAGAACTGAATAAGTACAGTTTCTTTCCTTATATTCAGAATCAGATTCTTTCCAGAAGTTGAACACTATATTACTGATATGAAATGTAGAAATGGGGCTTAGATGTCTTTCCAACTAGGTTTTTCTCTATAACAAAGCCCAGATTATAGAGATAAATTTATGCCAATATAGGGAAGGAAAGATCTTGACAATTGACAGCTACTTTATTGATACTATTAATTTAATAAATGTCAAGTATAAAGTGTTGCATCTGAAAGAACATCTGGTTTGGTAAATTCCATGAAATACAGCTGCTATAACTGTCTGCATCAATATTCACCAATAGAAAACCATGTGGTGTGAGGGAACTTCTGGTTGCAAGGCTTCGGCGGCGGCAGGAATCCACTTCTCTGCGGGTCCCTGCTGCGCTCGCCACTGAGATACCCCCGATCCAACTGGATTTGGGGGTTGTCACTGCCCCGAAGAGGCAGCGGAAGACAGAGGAGATCCGGGCAGGGGTCTGGGGATATCGCACCCCCTTTCCCCAGCCGGGTAGTCTCCTGAGGCAGTGGAGCGGCTGTCAGAAATGGCAGCCTCAAAGGAATCTTCAACTGGATAAGACTGTGCAGGAGGAAGCCAGAAGGAGAAGTTTTCTTGGCTGAACCGGGACATTAAGTTACTTTTAAAACACCCTGGAAACCTGACTTTCGGATTGAT
>BHEV01048385.1:0-21646 GCA_004319985.1 Emydocephalus ijimae
TTTTTTAGAAAAGAATTTATAAGCTGTTATGCCTTGATTCTTTGTGTACTGTTTTTATAAAATTGATAAAATTGGTCTACTTAAAAATAAAAAAGAAAGAAAATGATAATAAGATATGGAAAGATATATAAAGTGAATAGGAGGTTTGAATTTGTGTCTGTGTGAAGAGTTTCAACCCAGGACCAGACAGCCTTCAGNGTACCTGAAAAGTGGCCACCCAGAATCAAACCCTTCTTGAAGACTTTATCTTTTTATGATAACAACAGATTTATTTTACTTTTTTTTAACCTTTTAAACTTTTTTTAAAGTTGAATATCGCATACAGGTAGTCCTTGACTTCCAACAACTGACCCCAAAATTTCCAATTGCTAAGCAAGAGAGCTGTTAAGTGAGTTTTGCCCCATTTTATACTTTCTTGCCACCATTATTAAGTGAATCACTGCAGTTGTTCAGTTAGTAACACGGTTGTAAAATGAATCTGGCTTCCCCATCGACATTTGCTTGTCAGAATGTCACAAAAGGTGATCACATGACCCTGAGACACTGCAACCATCATAATTATGGGCCCGTTGCCAAATCTCTGAATTTTGATCATATGATCTTGCAGATGCTGCAACAGTAGTATGAAAAATGGTCATAGTCCATAAATAGTTTCAACTCCTTCCCTCAAAATGACACTATAGAGCACTGCATACCAGAACACCTAGACACAAGGACATTTTTCCCCCGGAAGCCATCACTCTGCTAAACAAATAATTCCATCAACACTGTTCAATTATTACAAAGTCTGAATTACTATTACTGTTAATCTTCTCATCCCTCCTTATCATCCATCCCCTCCCACTTATGACTGTATGACTGGAACTTTGTCGCTTGTATCCTTATGATTTATACTGACTGTTTCCTCGTATGTTTTGATTGCTAATTGTATCTTATGACTATTATTAAGTGTTTTACCTTATGATCTTGACTCTTGGTGACTCTTGGTGAAAAGATACATATCTTTTCTTTTATGTACACTGAGAGCATTTGCATCAAGACAAATTCCTTGTGCGGCCAATCACACTTGGCCAATCAAGAATTCTATTTCTATTTCTATTTCTATTTCTATTTCTATTTCTATTTCTATTTCTATTTCTATTTCATTTCATTTCATTTCATTTCATTTCATTCTATTCTATTCTATTCTATTCTATTCTATTCTATTCTATTCTATTCTATTCTATTCTATTCCATTCCATTCCATTCCATTCCATTCCATTTTCCTTTATAACTGAACGGTCACTAAATTAATGGCTGTAAATTAATGGCTACATATTTTTTGCTCTATACTATTTACATATGATATTTTCCTCGAATTATCTAACATGTGTACAAAATCCTTCTCCTGCTTATCCTCTAACAATTTAGATCCATGAGACAGAGTTGGAATCCTGGTTTTATATTCCAATCGGTATTACTTTACACTTGCTCTTAGTGGAAAACATATGCCAATTTAGCAGTCATTTAATCAGTCCAGAGTAATACAGGCACTTTCAAGTAATGTTATACATTTTTCCTACTAATTTCAATTGGGGTTCCGCCCCCAACTCCCCACGAAAAAATAGATTTTGACTGAAATGTTCTTAGGAAATTGGAATATTCTTGTAAATATATATAGTTACAAGAGGTCCAAGGGAAGTGAGAGAATGTTCTACTCTCTGCGAAACTGCAATTTCGAAGAGAGAATTCAGAAGGAATTCTCATAAAGTAAAAAAAAGCGGAAAATTCTTATAATAAACTTTGAGGGATTACAAGGTGGATTTTGGCATAACGTTAGTTTAGACAAATCCTTTTAGAATTCCTTTTCATTTGCACAACCATCATTTTAATCACTTTTGATCATCCGTTTCTACAGCAAAATGATGTTTATAGTGAACTCCAGATGCTTTATGAATGTGAGCAAAAGCGTTTTTTCCTTTACAAATCTTTGGAGGAATCAACTCTTTATAAATCCTTGGGAGACCCAACTGTTTATATTGAAAGAACTCAAAATTTATTCCTGCTCTTTGTTAAATTTGCTTAGGAGCCTTTAACTCCTATAATTGAAAATATGCTGACGGCCACAGGCTTTTAGCCAGAGGATCTGTTTGTGAATCAGCATGAATAAGACCTCCAGGCGTCAAAGCATCATGGCTCTTCCAGAAATTGGTCTTTTTCCTCCAGGGATTGTGGTGATCCTGCGGATAACTAACATGCAGACTCAGCATTCTGGACACCCACTGGCTGGGCAAGAGTTGTACAGCACAAGCAAAGCAATAGCCCTCTGTCACGACCTTAGATCCAGAATGGGTTATCATCAATTACACCCCTAAAATATACGTTGTCTTTCACCAAAAATACAACCTACCCCGAAAGTAAGTCCTAGCTTGATTTTTACACGTGCACCCAATATAAGCCCTAGCCCCCTCCCCAAATAAGCCCTAATTAAGACCCCAGTCACTCCAGGGTGCATGGGTAAAAATTAAGCTAGGATGGGGGTGAAGCTGCCCTACTACTTCAGACAGTTACAGCCAGGCCCATTTCTTCTGCAGCTGGCAAGGCTTTCCTGAAAGCCTCTGCATCCAATAACAGAGCTCCAGATTGATCCAGAGCTCTGTTATGGTCTGCAGATGCCTTCAGGAAAGCCTTGCCGGCCTTGCTGTCCTCAGAAGAAATTCCTGAAGGCCTCAGACAGCAAAAAGGAGGCTGGGGGCAATGCGTGCAAGTGAGGTGAGTCAGCGGATGACATCCCCCTCAAAAATAAGACCTGGTGCCTTTTTTGGTGGCAAAAAGAAATATAAGACCTGGTCTTATTTTGGGGAAAACACAGGTAGCAATTCTGTAGCAATAATACTTAGACTTATATCCTGCCCCATAGTGCGTTACAGCATTCTCTGAGCAGTTTACAAGGTCAGCATATTGCCTCCAACAATCTGGATCCTCATTTTACCAATCTCAGAAGGATGGAAAGCATTAACAGAGGGATACAATCAAGATCAAGGGAGGTACTAATACAACTCTATAAAGCCTTAGTAAGACCACACCTAGAGGACTGCATCCAGTTTTGGTCACCATATTATAAAAAAGATGTTGAGACTCTCGAAAAAGTACAGAGAAGAGCAACCAGGATGATTAGGGGACTGGAGGCTAAAACATACAAAGAACGGTTACAGGAACTGGGCACGGCTAGTCTAGTGAAGAGAAGGACCAGAGGAGACATGATAGCAGTCTTCCAATATTTGAGGGGTTGCCACAGAGAGGAAGGGGTCAAGCTATTTTCTAAAGCGCCTGTAGGCCAGACAAGGAACAATGGATGGAAACTGAATCAGGAGAGATTCAACCTGAAAATAAGGAGAAACTTTCTGACAGTGAGAACAATCAACCAATGGAACTTCTTGCCCTCGGAAGTTGTGGGAGCGTCATCGCTTGAGACTTTCAAGAAGAGATTGGACTGCCATTTGTCAGAAATGGTGTCGGGTCTCCCACGGGGGTTGGACTAGATGACCTTCAAGGTCCCTTCCAACTCTGATTATCTGTTATCTGTTATCTGAATCAACCTTAAGCCGGTCAAGATTGAACTCTTGGCATTGGACAGAGTTTGCCTGCAATACTGCATTCTAACCACTGTGCCACCAGGGCTTTTAGCCCTTTGACATACAGGATTGGTTCTGAAAGATCCCATTCTGACTCCAATCATCTCCAGTTGCCAAGTAGAGTAGACTAGATAAAGCTATGATACCATGCAGAACAGCTTGTCTTCTTATTGTCAAAGTTCAAAGCTGATTTTTCAGATTGTTTCATTACAGACCTGTCAGCCTTCAAGATCTTTTCTACTGCTTTGCATCTTTTGGCTGCCATAAGTAATGGGGGGAGGGGATATGTCTGGGAAGAGAGCTGGAGGTGATACATTCATAAATGAGGGGTGGTGGAGGGGAGTATAAATTCCTGCTCTTAAGTTTCTATTCCTTCCTTTTCTCTGCACCACTGCAAATCTTTATCAAAATATGTCAAGGTCAACGGACAGAGGCCTCATCACCACCTGAAGATGCCCACATGACCATATCCAGAACTTTTAATTGGAAGAATCTTTTGAACTTTGGGGGGTAGGAACAATTCCATCACTTTGTATATGTGATCTGCGCGCCTAATTCCTCAGATTCAGAATTTTATCTGAAGCTACCACTTCAATTTTCAGTAAAAGATTTCTTTTCTCTAATCTATGGAGTCTAAGTATTTCTTTCTTGGATTTTGAATGGAGCACAGACTGACAAGACCATTCTTGCTTAAGGACTCCCTGGCAATGGGAGCTCCTGGCAATGGGAGCAGAATTAGCCTGCAATATTGCATTCTAACCACTGGGCACCATGGCTCTTACATATATGGCATTCCAAATGAGGATTGGAAATATGGATGCACAGCAAAGCCTGTAAATGAATTGTGATAAGTGTTTTTTGACTGCTTTATACCTTAGCTGCAGATTATATATATTTAAAAATTGTTTTCAATGCTTTTTATATGTTTTTATGTTGTATTCTGTTTTTTATATTGCTTTAAACTGTTCTAAGCCACCCAGAATCATGTATTTGAGATAGATGGCTATATAGAAATAACAAGCAAATGAATAAATAAATGCAAACTATAATGTGGAATTATGATGATTCATTAACACTATTCGTGGCACAGATAACTTTGCAGTCAAGCCCTGAACAATGATGTCTGGGTCTCCAAACTACTGTAATCTAATCACAAGCATGAGTGCACTTGATACACCAACCAAGGCTGAGTAAAAACCTCCCTGTCCATAAGTTTCAAGACTCATTTTGCTAAAGCTGTGGATCCAAATAGTCTCTATTGAGAGAGCACAACCCCACTGAGAATTGATGCAGTCCTGGAAGCAGAGGGTTTTGGAACTAACAGCCTCTCCATCTTGCCTGGGTTGAGTCTGTATTTCTATGTCCCCATCCACAGACTCAATTCCCAATCTTTGCAGGAAGGATGACTGACAGTATCAAAAGCTTCTGAGAGGTCTAGAACGATAACAATGGTCACCCTCCCCCCCCACACACAAGTCCGTCCATGGTTCATTAGAATGATCACTGCATATGTCCAGGCTTAATCCCAGATTGTAACAGGTCCAGATAATCTGTATCCTCCAGAGCTCTCTATAACTGCAGACCACCATTTTCTCAACAACCTTCCCCCCAAAAGAAAGCAGGAAATGTGACATTAGTTATCTGTCCAGATCTGGTTCCCTGAAGTGTCTTTCAAGGCTCCTAAAAATGTCCTTTCCTGAAGAAACACCAACACCCCCCCCCCAATTATTTGCCTGAATCCAGCTTCTCTGTGGCCTTTTCATTAATCTGGCTTGGAAAAAGTCCAAGCAGAAGACCTAAGATCAGAGCTGTTCTTTGAGACTCTCAGGCTCAAAAACAAAACAACCCTCCCTGCCACCATTCCAAGATGTCACTTCTGTCATCTCAATAAATTCTCTTTTCAGGTCAGAGTGGACTCTGACAACTTGGTCAGCCAAATGAGCCATGAAATGCTCAGTTAGTGAACATGTGGTATATATACATATATTGGAAGCAACACATGTGTACATTAAATGTGCAGGAATGTTATGACTTCACATCCTGCTCGGGCTTTTCCCAGAGGCAACTGTTTGGTTATTGCATAGGAAATAAATATTACACTGGCCAACTCTTTGATCTAATACCACAAAATATTTTTGTCGCATTCATACATGTTTACATTTGGCAATGAGTTCTGAATAGTTCAACAGCTTGCAGACCATAAAATCTCCACAACACAGATTATAAAGTTACTGTATTATAATATGTGTCTCCCATTCTGTGAGACTACAAACAGGATAAGGTTCTAGCTGGCTGGGTTAAAACTGTATTCCTTACCTGCAGAAGGACCCGACAGAGTTGCAGGTGGATTTCCAGAAGTCTATCCAGGTCATCACTTCCTGTGGTTAACTCCTTTTCCATTTGGGCATCACAGCATAGGGAAGAAAGAGTGGCATCATTGCAGATGCTGGTGCAAAGAGGAGAGAAGAAGCATGTAATAAGTCATAAATGCAAACCAGGAGTGGAGAGAACGAAGCTCCTATCCCATTCTTCTTTACACCAGAGGAGTCCTTGACTTACGAGAACAATTGGGCCCAAAATTTAGGTTGCTAAGTGAGACAGTTGTTAAGTGAATTTTGCCCCATTTTGTAATCTTTCTTGCCACCGTTGTTAAATGCATCCCTGCACTTGTCAAGTTAGTAAAGTGGTTGTTAAGTGAATCTGCCTTCTTCATTGACTTTGCTTGTCAGAAGGTCACAAAAGGAGATTAACACGACCCCAGGACACTACAATTGTTGCCAAATGTCTGAATTTTGATCACATGACTATGGGGATGCCACAATGCTCATAAGTATGAAAACCAGTCATAAGTCACTTTTTTCAGTACCATTGTCACTTCGAATGGTCACTAAAGTAATTTATAGGTCAAGGAGTATCTGTATTCCCTTTACATTGTGATAGAAATCAAATTAAATGTTTCTGGGACATAAAATTTTAAAATTTTTTAGCAATTTTGAAAAAAAAAATAGAATTTCAGAAGAGGTCCTTTACTGGACAGGGAGGTCCATCTCAGCTTCCACCACCTTGGTATCTTCTAGAAGTGGACTGCAACTCTTGGCCAGCCTTAAGAACTTCAATCCCAACCCAGCACAAGAACTTCAGATCAGAGATGGTTGGTCTGATTGCTACCATAGCTGACCAGATGCCTCTAATAAGTTTGCAAGTGCAGCATAAGGCCAACTGCCCTCCCAACAACTGATATTTGGTAGCACATGGCGTCTGAACATTCAACTATGTTCAGGGATTAATGGATACTGAAAACCTTCATGAATTTGGCTAACCTCATTTTAAAGCCTTGACATGTGATATGTCTTATATGCCACTAAAACAGTCAGACTCACTTATTTATAAAACTCTTACATCAGGAACAAGAAACCGTCAGCTCACAAGCCTATTCTGGCTTGTCAGACCAAGTTTTTAACTTAAGATATGTTGAGTGAAAACTCCTTTGGCCTGGACCAAATGTTTTCCTTTCCCAACAGAGACCAGTCAGCCTTAAACTGTCCTATTGCATCTTTCCCCATGGAGTGCTTGCTGCAGTTAGCTAAAAATGACATGCCATAGTAGATTGAGCATATATTGTCAATCTTTTCTCTATTTTCAAGGCTCAATTTATAGTCAGTGTATAATAAGTTATTTTGGAAGTTAATAACCTTATATGGAAGCATCTACCTGGTGCTGCAGGTCCTTACACTTCCAAAGGATGAGAGTTCATCAGCACTGCAATCAGCATTGAGGAAGTTGAAGCTTTCCAACACAGTCTCTACCATCAAACTCTCCATGGAAGAGTGTTTGGGATGATACTTTTTGGGCTGTTGGTGACATAAAGCAAGCTATATATCTATGCACACACGAACATATTCTATCTAGAGAATAACAGTGTTCTCAAATGCATCCATAACAAATTATAGGGAAGTCTGCCTTATAATCACATTTTTTTCTTCAAAATGTGGCTATAACCACCACATGTATACAATATAATGCATATATTGTAATTCTCAGAGATATTATAATTTCTCGGTACAACTGAAGTAAGGATGAAAATTACGACTATTTATAGATACCTCAGGCAGCAGAGTTCTTCATAGGAGAACTGCAAGAAACTAATTTGATTGAAAAGTAATAGTTCAAAAACACATTAAAAATAAATATTTAATAACAGAAAGGCTGCCAATAAAGAAGTCATTAAAGATATCAGTTGCAAAGTAAAGCCTTGAATGCTCTTCCCAAAGTAAAGCCAGGGCTCTTCCCAACATGTAAAATTAATTATATTGAACATTAATTACATTTACTTGTCAATTAAACATATTTTAATTTTTGTCTTATTTTGTACATATGCACATAAATAGAACGATGTATGTATATATTAGGTTTTCCTAATCTAGTGGATTCTAAGCTTTTGGTGGACTTCAGAACCTACAATCTACTAGCCAGACTTTTCAAAATCCAAATACTTGGAAGATTTCAATACCTTTAATTTGTCCTGGATACAAAAGACCTGGTATTCCAATTCCTCCAGTGGGCTAGGACTTGGGTCCTGTGACTTCAGCAAATTTAATACTTCCTGTAGGATCTTCTGAATTGACTTGGTCTTTCCAGTTGGTTTGGCATCATCATCATTATCATTCCAGTCTGTTTGTTCAACAGAGACAATCTTTCTTTGTTGCTCCGAAGGGTGATGCCAGTCCTGAGTGATGGATTTACCACCATTCTTGTCTTGTTCCAGCAGACATGATGGAATCGTTAAAGAGGTTTCAGCATAGGGTGTCTCTTGTAGGATGTCTAAAGTTCTGTGGCCAGGAGGCTGGCATATTGAAATATCCTGTTCTTCTCCTTCTGCACAATTATTCTGCAGAATAGCCAGTGGCAACTTCCTTTGATTTGATGGTGGTGTCATGTTTCTGCTTTCTGTCACTTTCTGATCTTCAGAACTAAATGAACTTCCTTCGGTTGTCTCTGTAAGGCTGTGACTTACACTCCTCAGGCGCATGTTAAAATCACAGTCAGCCAAATAGCTTAGGATGCAGGAATCTTGGGTCTCTTCCCTAATATTTGCATGCTTCTTACCTTGTTGCAAAACAGACTGTGGGAAACAGGTGGAAAAATGCAGTTCTCTTTGGGACATTGTAATGACCTTCATACACTTTAGGCTCAGCTCTTAAATTAACATGTCTCAGAAGGTGGCAGCACAAGGCAACTTTTGTAATGGGTTCAGAAGCTAAATAAGTTTGGACATGGTTAGTTCTTGGGTAAAAAACTTCAGATAACACTGAGGCTGTAGACTAAGCTAAGTCAAAAGAACAGAAAAATATCTAGAAAGTTTATAATTACTTTACAATGCTGCCATGAAAACTAGCAAGGAATCAACCTCTTCTCAAAGATATTCATGTTACATTCTTTCAGTTGTATGCTTTGGGGTTTTTTCACTATTTATTTAGGTTAGAAGTGTATCATTCTCAGGTATGTCTTTCTCTCATTGTCCTTTCTCTAAGTCCATGATGGTGAACCTATGGCACGCGTGCTGGAAGTGACACGCAGAGCCCTCTCTGCTGGCATGTGAGCCGTCACCCCAGGTCAGTTCCACTGTACATGTGTGCATGCCTCCCACCAGCCAGCTGATTTTCAGGTATCTGCCACGCATGCATGGGGGCGGGGCACATGCGAGAGATGCGTGCGCATGCTCAGGGAGGCAGGAGAGTGCAGGGGATTGTGCATGCATGTGCAGGAGGTGGGGGAAGCATGGGGAGTCATGCATGCATGTGCAGAGGGACGGGGAGCACAGGGGAGCATATGCATTGCATTATGGGTGCAGGCACACATGCACAGACACGCGCATGCATGGGCATACTTTCAGCACGCGATGACAAAAAGGTTAGCTATCACTGCTCTAAGCTATTATAAATAACAAATTACCATGGTTCATTAATTAACTCTAATCCAGTTTAGTTTTAGCTTAGCAAAGGGGGAAACATTTTTCTTGTAACACTCAATGGCTTCCTAGAATAATTTTTTTCAGACTTTATATCTTAGGACAACCTTCTTGAGATGACTAAAAAATATTCAAACATTGGTCAGCCCAATTACTAAGGAATGCCAACACAATGGAACAATACCACTCTTAATACTCATAATACAGTACAATTGTTTTTACAGATATTATTTTCAAGTGCTGCAAATTACACACGGCTAACATGTCTAGGAACCATGGATAGTTTTACAGAACAAAATTTTAACTGGTCTCTTAAAATCCACCTAAGCCTGGTGGTCAAGAAATAAAGCTAAACAGGACAAATTCTGCAAATGTTGTTCCAGTCTCTTGATTATTTGATCGTTTTTTCTCAATCTTTTCCAATAGAACAAAAAAATATATAGTCTCTTTTCTTCACTTCCCCACCCTTTATCCAAGTCTTTCCACTTCATCAAGCAAGATTACTTTGTTGAGAAACAAGCCTCAACAGAATCAGGATATTGCTTACATCAACATCATCATCATCGTCAAAATTATTATCATCATCCTGAGAAACCTTCCTTTTCTAAAGGGAAATTGTTTATTAGCATTGCAGAAAGAATGGTATTTTTCTTAACAAGAATTACAAGAATGTTTGAAACAGAAAATCTGTCAAGCTGTGGGAAATTCTACCCATCCCAGAGCCTGCCAAAAGTGGATCTTTCCTGTTAACAGATCAGCTGTTTAATATTCCCCCTGTTACTTGGATTTCCTTCATTTTAATATTCCCATCCAGCAATGAAGAACTATCAGGAACTGGCAGGATACTAAGTTTCAACAGCCTTAATTTCACAAGAGACCATAGAAGAGTCTATAGGTTATGGTATGCCTTTTAGAAGAGAAACAGATCCTACTTCATGTATACTTACAAGGTAATATTTTTCTCGGAAGCTGGGAGTGTTTGGAGGAGTCCAGCTGTATATGGAGTTTTTTCTACTTCCCACAGAAAACTTGGTGGTGGACCCAGGGGAAAAAATTAAGTTCTCGGAATCAAAAGGACTGTGGATTGAAAGAAACAAATAAAACCCAATAAGTATTAGAAAGCCAGCACATGTTTATCTGTATGCCAAAGCACAGAGGAAGTCTCGTGTATTTCTCAAATTCCCCATACAGACATACAATTCCAGTCTTGCAAGATGTTATGTTCTGCGCATGGGCGCTAAGAACGGAGACGAGCCGGTGAAACGGTGAACTTCAAAACTCTTTATTAACATGGTGTAACAGCTCAGCTCAATGGCTGCAACGGCCCCCTTTATATAGGCAAGCCATTGAGCATTTAACCAATGAAAACCAGGGAGCGCTAGCTCCGTTAACCAATGAGAGAGGCTCGTTAATAGCCAATCAGATTCACCTCAACGGACCAATCTGATGTCGCTATTAACAGCCAATCAGAAGTGCAGGGCCAGAACCCTGCACTTAACTTCAAGCTCTTAATAACCTTTATTAACACATTTATTCATTCACAACACCCCTTCCCCCCAGGTTCCATTGAAGGGGTGCGGTTACGTAGTCCTTGAGGTATGCAGGTTGTTTTGTTAGTCTATTTGATTTTTGTTGTACACCCGGTATTTGGCTATAGTCTTGTTGAGGTAGGACGTTGTCTGGTGAAAAGGGTGCCTCTAGTTCTGTATTCGAATTTTCATTGTCGCTAACGTTTTCGGCATCTCCTTGAGGTGAGCTCACCCCCATCCTCGATCCTTCTTCCCTTGTTGCCACTGCACTGTCACTTCTTTCGTTAAAGCTTTCTGCTATTTCAAGTTCATCTTCCTCCATATCTCCTCCCCCCTCAGTTTGGAAGTCAGGGGAGTCGGAGATCCCTGACTGTAGCCTTGAACGCAGCTGATCAATATGGCGCTTCCATATTCTATCGTCGTGACATTTCACGTGGTACAATCTGGGGCTGGTTATTTGGACCACAGTTGCCTCGACCCACAACGGATCGCCCGAAAAGTTCCTAGCGAAAACCAAGTCACCTACCTGGAACTTACGGAATCGCCCGCTGGATCCGTGTGGTTTCTCAGGTTCATATGATGGGTGCAGATGGTCGAAGTGGGAGCAGAGCTTCTGCCCCATTAACAACTCGGCGGGAGTTTTGTTGGTGACGCTGTGTGGAGTGATATGCTGCAAAAGGAGTATCCGGTTAATCTTGTCTTCGATATCGCCACAGTCCATTTTATGCAAAGTTTTCTTGATGAATTGTACCATGCGCTTGGCCCTTCCGTTGGCCGCAGAATGCGCCGGCGAAGTCAGCACATGGCAAAAACCGTGGTCCGCCAGGTACTGTTCAAAGGACAGCGCGGTAAATTGGGGCCCGTTGTCGGATACCAGGATGTCTGGTAATCCATGTGTTGTAAATAGTCTGTCTAGTTTCCTGATGACCGCTTCGGTTGTTGTATTCCTCATCTCATGGATTTCAAGCCAGTTCGAGTAGGCATCCACTGTTATCAAGAATGTGTGGCCTTTGGTAGGTCCCGCAAAGTCCATATGAATACGGGACCATGGTCCCCTCGGTGTTTCCCATTCGGTTGGGGTTGCTTTCGGTGGGGCGTTGCTTACTTCCTGGCATTTGTGACAAGCTTTTACCCATGTCTCGATCTGCTTGTCGATGCCCGGCCACCACGCGTAGCTACATGTGAGGGCTTTCATGCGCACAATGCCGGGGTGGCCATTGTGCAAGGTTCTTAGTACTGCTCGTCGTAGCCGCTCTGGGACAACGACTCTATCACCCCAGATAATGCAGCCCTTCTGGGAAAACAGTTCCGTTTGTCGATTCTTGAATGGGGCGTAGTCATCAGGTGTTTGGTCCAATGGCCATCCACGCTCGACCCAACTGAGGACTCGTGCTAAGATGGGGTCGCGTTTCATTTCCATCGCGATATCTCGGGCTGTTAATGGCAGTGTTCACAGTGTCTCGATCTGCAATGTTGTCACTGTCAGAGCGGGGTCATCAGTGGTCTCCGGAAGTGGTGCACGGCTCAATGCGTCGGCGAGGGGAATGGCCTTCCCCGGGCAGTGTTGCAACTTATAATTATAGGCAGCCAAGAATTCTGACCAGCGAGTCATTCTGGGGGATAATATATAAGGGGTTGGCCTATCTCCCGCTATTATTCCCAGTAAAGATTTGTGGTCAGTCACTATAGTAAAGGCTCGGCCGTACACATATTCATGAAATCTCTTGACAGCAGACACAATAGCAAGGGCTTCTTTATCAATTTGACTGTAATTACGTTCTGCCTTTGAAAGCGTCTTAGAGAAATAGGCAACAGGGGCTTCACTACCATTTGGCAAAACGTGGCTCAAAATGGTGCCCACTCTGAAAGGTGATGCATCACACGTGATCATTAAAGGCAAAGTCTCATTGTACTGCATCAGCACAGCGTCAGAAGTCAATAATTTTTTCACATTTCATAATGCCTGCTCCTCTCTGTGTCCCCATACCCAAATTGCTTTTTTGTCCAATAAACGATGCAGGGGTTCGGCTACGGTTGCTTTGTGCGGCAGGAAAATTTATAAAAATTGATAAGGCCTAGAAATGCCTGAAGGTCGGCCTTATTTTGGGGTTTGGGGGCATTTTTGATTGCCCTAAGTTTGCTGTCGGTGGGGTGAATGCCATGACTATCAATTAAATATCCTAAAAATTCAACACGATCCGTGCACAGTTTACACTTGTTTTTCTTAACTTTAAGACCTGCGTCTTTGAATCTCTGGAGAACCAACCTCAGGCGATCCCTTAATATTTGCGGAGTTGGGGCAGCGATTAACACATCATCAAAATATGGGACAATGCCTTTTATCTTTTGTAATAGTCTTTCCATCAAACTTTGGAAAATTCCTAGGGCTACGCTTACTCCGAATTGGAGTCGGTTACATTTAAACGCACCTCAGTGCGTAACGATTGTTTGGGCCTCTGCCATTTTTTTGTCTACCGGAAGTTGTTGGTATGCCTGTGCTAAGTCTAGTTTAGTGAAGACTTTTCCGCCCCCCAGGGAATGGAGGAGGTGCTGCACCACCGGTACCGGATATGCGTTTTGTTGAAGGGCGTNGCACCTACCAACCTTTTGGGAGTTTCAGATAAGACTCACTTTATTTATCTGAGCTCTTGTACTACATGATGTGTTCTTTTTATTCCCCCAGCTATTTCTCATGATATTTATTTGCTTCCTTAGTTTAGTTCTGTTTTATTTGATTTTTATAATGTTGATGTACTCGGACAATATTTGTGATGCAACCTAGAGCTTTTCACTTTCAAATTATCTTGAAAATAATTCTATGAAATGGAGAATAAAATACATTACACAAATACAGATAAATTAATTTGGAACTGCCTTACTTTTGAGTATTCTGTTTTACTTTTACAATAATGCTTGACAGTTTTTGATTTTAATTTTAAAAAAGGAACATGGAAAATGGTCATGAGTTCTGCTACTGTTATATATGGACTAACAATTTATTTGGATTCCTCAGAGTCTTTTCAAAAGTTTCATCATGGTGAAACCTTTTCTTTCTTGGTCTGTTTTTGGAGCTATGGAGTCAGCATATCCAAGATAGAAGGCAATACTGCAGTTAGAGCCACCAAGAGAATCCACAATGTGAAATGGTGAATGATCAGGGTACAGCCCAGAGATATTAAAAATAATAGATATGATGTCTTGAACAGGATTATTTTTTCTGAGTTATAAGGACACTGGATGGGGACCAGAACTGTACAACTGTATTTTTGGAACTGTGAACTATCCTTGTTCTTATCTGTAGTGATAAAACTCTAGAAAGGCCCTGCCTGAATAAGGTCCAGCTCTGAAGAATGGTGTTAACCTCAAGTTTTGGTCATAGTAATCTCTTCCAATCTGTTCTCTGTTTGATATGGGGAAATTCAACTCTCCTCTTGGCTACAATTATGAGAGTTAAAGTCCACCATCTGGGGACCACCATGTTTAAGAAGCTTTTTTTAAAATTGATTTTCTTCTGCAAAGAGAACAGAAACAACAATATTTGAGAGGTTCCCTGCAGCTCCAGGCTACCCTGGAAAATCAGTATTTGATAGTAAGCATATGGTCACAAAGTAGACAATAGACTGTCAACATTTAGAGCTGCAATGTGTCCAAATTAATTTTAATTCATTTCTGTGTAATGTATACATTCAGACTAAAATTATTGTGTCTGTTTATGGTCTCTTTTCTAAACTGAGGTTCATCTCTTTTAATGGTTTCATTGTATTTCATGCTTCCCACCCATAATTTCAAAAACCATACTGGTTATAAAGAGCCTTTGTATATATTTCCCATTTTGTGTATTTGTAGGATAGTATTTTCCTACCATTAAGCAACAGATGAACTGGATGCTTGTTCTGAAATTAAAATCCTCTGCATAGATAAGGACGTGAAAGTCTTTCTCATTGCTCTATCGCTTAAATAAGGGCTGATGGAGTACAGCAGGATCTACAAGACCAAAGATCTTTTTCTCCTTGAGATCCAAGCATGACTCAAAGAAATACTCTGAATTAATCAGCCACCTAAACTCACAGATTTGGCAGTAGCTGGATTCGGTTCTCATCCATCACCTTCTTAGTTGTCCCAGCAGAAAGAAGCCAGGAGAACCTCAGAGTTACAGCTGTATCAGAAAGGACTGTCTGCTATATTGTCTCATCACAAACACCTGGAAATATTGCTATTCTCATGCTTGTTTAATGTAGTGTTTAAGGCATCAGGCTAGAAACTAGGAGATTATGAGTTCTAGTTTTGCATTAGGCATGAAGCCAGGTCGTTGACCTTGGGTAAGTCATTTGCTCTCAAACCTAAGAAAGAGACAATGGGAAAATCTTGCCAAAAAACCCTGCAAGAATGAGTTCAGGCAATCACCAGGAGTCAACACTAATGTATAGGCACACACAAACAAATCATGTCATTGTTGTGAACAGAGGAGAGGCAAAGGGAGGGGAGGGGAGAGGGGAGGAAAGAAGGAAAGGAAAAGGACAAAAGGGAAAGGGAAAGAGAAAGAGAAATAGTAGTGTAATGTTGAGTTCATGTCCCTGAATTAATTGCTCCTGTGCTATTGGCTTTCTGCAAGATGACTAAAACTACCAGCTCCAGGTGACCTTTTGGACCTTAGTGATATCATTTAGTTGATCTTTTTGTTTGGAATATTATCTTACTAACCCAGCCTTGATAATGTATGTGCTTTTCCCCCCCTCTACATTGCATTTCATGTCTGTAAACTATGTGGAATTTTGGGAAAGGGATGGCATATACATAAATGAAATAAATACTTTCTATGTGTAACCAATCTATTGCACGTGGAAAGTTCCCATTTGTGTGAGTGGTCAAGTTGCGGGAATTTGATTGCAAGAGCCTTCTTTGGTTTCTCTACTTAGCACCTTAAAGGAAACCCTCTGTCCAAGTTCCTCTGAAAGCCAACATTAAATAGTTTGCAAATTCTGAGGTAAAAGCAACACCATTACCAGTGGATGAAGATAACACAACTTTCAGTCGTGGCTCAAGCCATCAGAAGAAAAATGGGAGAAAATGGATGGGTAAAAGGGAAGGAAGGAGCATAGGTAGGAGTGGGCCAATTGCACCATGCCAGAGTCTTGTCTAAAGCTGAATCTTTGCCATTCAAAAGGTCCCTTACTTCTGCTGTTTGCTTTTCTAGTCCAACTAATTTTCACTTCCTGATTGGCATCATCCAATAAATGTTGGCATTTGTTACATTTTTATACTACTGTCCTCCAACATGCTCAGAACAGCACACTTAGTTTTGTTCTGTTCTCACATCAAGATAAGGAAGTGAAGCTGAAATGTTATGCCCTACTTCCTCACAATGGCAGTATTTGAACAAGTTTGACCAGGTCACTTCAAAATTTGGTGGCTACACTTGCATTTGTGAAGTTGTTTCAGTTTTAACCATTGTGAGATTATTATTTTTTGTGGCCACACATGTTGGACCAATTGCCATAGTGCTAGATTGACTGAATGAATTAAATCAGTCGCAAAATTATCTGTGGTGTGAATTTCTTTCACATATCAGTGATCCCGTATTGTATCAATCGGTTTTAACAATGATTTATTGGCTAATAACACAAGTAGCCAGGTTCATAGAGTGTGCTAAGCAGTAAATCGGGCTTTATAAATTACAATGGCTGATTAATATACAACATACTAAGTTAAGAGCAAGCAAACAATTTTATGGCTTGGTGCAAGATGTGACCTTCTAGTATGCTAAATCATCACTATTGTCTATTTTGGTCTTAAATTCTTAATATGATGTGTGAATTTATATTTTAGGTTATATGGGACTGAAAACACTGCCTCCACAAATTAATTGGTTAATCTGGGTCCTTGTTGAAGCAAGTTAGCACCACCAGCAGTCTATAAATGCATAGATTTCAGACATCCATGCTTATAAATTCAGTGTTAGAAATCTTATGCAGGAATCCAACTTATTTTTCAAGAAGCTATTATTTCCTAATATATCTTCTGTAGAGTATTGCTACATGAGCAGATAACTCTCCAAAATTGAATTTTTGGTTTCAATAATTTTAATTTAAAAAAAAAACCCTCAAGAGGCTACTTAGAACCATTGGAAATTCCTAATTCTCACTCAAAGTAGAGAATTTGAGACTCTAGTGAAGTTAGCATTCTAGGGCAGGGGTGTCAAACTCACGTCATGGTGGCGTCATGTGATATATCATGACTTTTTCCTCTTCATGAAACTGGGCTTGGGCGTGGCCAGCGTGTGACGCATCCAGCCTGCAGGCCGTGAGTTTGAAATCCCTATTCTAGGGAAATTTGGAGGAAGTAACTCTGACACAGCCAAATTCTGATAATGAAAGCTATTACACCTCCATCAACCCCCCAGCAAATGTTGTACTTTGAGCTAATCTGAATGTTGTTTAGTGGCTTTTGGTTTGTGTTCATGTGGAAGCTAGCCTCTGTGATTTATAAACTATAGTTTATGGCTTAAAGAGTTGTGGTGTGACCCAAGAATGAATTATTCAACAAATTATGATTTTTCACTGGGGTTTTAAATGGTGCACTGAGCAAATGCAGTCATTATAATACATCTGCCAGTGCATCTGTCTTCAGCTCTCTGTCTATTACTGCAAATACTCACATGAGAGCATGCTGCAAAGATGAACCACAGCAAAAGGTTTTGTGACAAGAAATCTTATTCATGTAAACATTCTTATTATAGATCTGTAAACAGGGTTGTTTGTACATACAGGTAATCCTCGATTTACAATGGTTCATTTAGTGACTGTTACAACGGCACTGAAAAAAAATGATCTATGACCATTTTTCACGCTTACAACCTTTGCAGCATCCCCATGATCATGTGATCAAAATTCAGATGCTTGGCATCTGGTTCATATTTATGACGGTTGCAATGTCCCATGGTCATGTGATTATCTTTTGCACCCTTCTGACAAGCAAAATCAATGGAGAATCCAGATTCACTTAACAACCATGTTACTAATTTAACGAGCGCAATTGTTAACACTTAACAACTGTGGCAACACTTAACAACTGTGGCAAGAAAAGTTATAAAATGGGGCAAAACTCACTTAACAAATGTTTCACTTAGTAAGATAAATTTTGGGCTCAACTGTAGTTGTAACTCAAGGACTGCCTGTATCTATTCTTTGAAGAGTCCTCGGTTCACTTTGAATATATAAATAAAAAAAACACATAAGCATTACCTGTTTTATAATTATGTTATTTTAACCTAAAAAGATATTTATGAAAAGAGAAGACAAGATTTTGCTTATAACACCAAAAATATTTGCATGAATAAGAACAAGCAAGCAAACTACAAAGAAAAGCCAACATATTGCGGGATTGTGGTTGTTATTATTGTCATTATTATTCAAGACCCTTTATGCATCCACTTTGCAAAAGATCAACAGAATGAGCAGAGTCTGAATATGAGAGAAATGGCTTTTAATTTTCCTAGGAGGTCTTAGCTCACACAACAAAACTTCAGTAAAAAAAGATTTCTCAGAAAAGCTATTTCTGTCTTTAAATGTTTCTTTCCAGAAGACAAAAGATAAAATAAAAATCTTTGTGTTATTTTTTTCCACCATAAATCACATGGCAGAAATCCTACCGGTGCTGTTATTTATTATAGATTCAATATATCATCCAAATGTATTTTCACATGCATAATTTACCCAATTTGTCAGATTGGTATTTTGTGGTAACCTTAGAACAGCCTTTCCCAGTTTGCATTCCTCAGACCTGTATTCTGTATTCAGCCTTTCCCTTGTATTCTGGTCATCATGACCAGGGATGACCAGAGCCCATCGATATATTTGATAGATGCTAAACAGAGAATGCTATCTACAATCATGTCCTGATGTACAACAGAGCATCTTCTAGAGTCATCCAATCATCTTTGTGCCAAAACAAGAGTAACACTTAATTTAGAGTTTCCCACAAATGTACTTAGCAGAAGTGCTTTTCAGCAGGTTCTGACCAGTTCTGGGAAACCAGTAGAGGAAATTTTGAGTAGTTCAGAGAACCAGCAAATACCACCTCTGACTCGAGATTTTACAGTATCCTTCCCCTGCCACGCCCACCAAGCCACACCCACAGAACCAGTAGTAAAAAAAATTGGAATCCCACCACTGGAACTTAGGCATCATGGTCTATCTTATGCTGCGAAGGGGTTTATGGATAAGCCTAGGTTGCAAATGGGCCAACATGCACACCTCCCAAATCAAAGCATTATGCAGAGGTGCACATCCTGTGTGCTGATAGGTTGATCCAATTCCCTCTTCTGTGTTTTGGTTTTTGAGCGCCCCCTAGCCAGGAGCTTCTGTATAAATGCAACAGCTATGCAACTTTCTCCAAATGGCAGGCACACATGTTCCTTCACATGGAACGCCAGAGAGGTCTAATCCAAGCTTCATGAGGGCAGGGGTTATATTGCTTCACCAAAACATTGAGGACCCTGTGAAGATGACAGAAGCCACTGAATGGAGAACTGATGTATGCAAATATGTACTTCCAAATCCGTACTGTTCCCAAAGATCTATGTTTCTCAAATCACAAATGCATGGCAGGGAGGGGAGAGGGGTTTTAATCTGACCCTGATGCAACTCCTTTAAGGATGAAAAGGTGAAAGTGGGGATTTTCTAGGAGTGGAAACGAGAAATTTAATGTAAATGCAAAATGTAAAATCACCAAACCAGTAGTTACAATGGTCGGATCCCACCCCTGCTTAGATACCGCTTCACAGCCCTCTCTCTGAGTGGTTTATAGAGTCAGCATATTGCCCGCAACAGTCTGGGTCCTAAATATGCCCATTGTTCCTGTGGACACTGCAGATTTAAAGCCTATAAATTAATAAAATTAGGTAGAGATGGAAGCTCAGCAAAAGCCAAGGAATTACTGCCGTATTGGAGAACCAGGTTCTGATCTTTAGGTTCATGAGATAACATTTTAAAAATAGAAAATGCTCAGAACTCGTGTATAGCAACAGCACTTAGACTTATATACTGCTTCACAGTGCTTTACAGCCCTCTCTAAGAGATTTATAGAGTCAGCATATTGCCCCCAACAATCTGGGTCCTAAATATGCCCATTCTTCATGTGCAGCATTAAGAAGTTGAGCCAGGAAGTGCTATAGTTACCACAGATGTCCTTGTACAAGATCAGAATGAAAACTGTCCTTCTAAATAAGTGAAGCATCATTTGAACTTTAGGAGAGTGGGCAGAAACTCTTCTGAATCAAAAGAGCTAATAGTGGGAAAGGACTGGCAAATGCCAAATGAATCAAGACTCACTGCAAAAGGACACTGTGGAAACTTCTGGCACCAAAAGGGAGAATCAGAAACAATTAAACTGTTCTTGGCTACACACAATTCTCTCACACAGGATATTTCTCCTGCCAAGAGACAAGAAGCTTGTCTGCAGTAAATGCTTCAAATGCAGGCTCTATCAGTATTGAAGCTAATTCAGACAGGAGCCAACTGAGAGGTGTATTGTTGAAAATATCTGATTGTCCTTGAAGTATAACATGAGAGGAACCTGAGCCTCCATTTTAATGATACTTTAATCAGTTTCACTCAATTTCAGCAGCTTGAAAATATGGACTTCAGTTTCCAGGATTATCCAGCCAGCATGGTGGGGAATTCTGGGAATTGAGGTCCACACAAGTTGCCAAGGTTGAGAAACACTGATCTAGATCTCTTTTGAGAAGTCTGCATGGAGGAGGGGATATGATTTTACCTTAAATTAGAAAGTATCAGGACATACAACTGGTGAATTCTATTCTCTTTTTATTTACACCTTTGTATTTCATCTTCATACAAAAAAGAGTGCTCAAAATGAATAATGTAAAATGCAAAATCATTAGGTGTTTTTTTTTTAAATATTTTTCTATAAAATACTGCTTTAATCACTTGTCTAGGTATTTCCTGGATTTTTATTTGATTTGAATTATGGGGAGACAATGATTTATTGTAATCATCCATAATGATACACTGTAGGTATACCCAGAACCTTTGAAGATGTAATAGAGCTTTCTAAAACAAAATATGTTAATACATAAAAAAGGAAGGTTGCAAACAGTCTAATAACTGTTTTTTTTTCTAAATTTTTGTTTTTAAAGAATGAGATTAATCCCATGGTTTTATGGAAAGGAACTTTTAAAATATGCCACTGTGAAAGAAAATGTGACCTCAAATGTGACAACAACATTGCTGGGATAACTTTAGAGTTTCAAGTCCATCTTTTCATAAGTGATCATAAATTTGAAGAAAACAATCATTTTAAAAAAGTTTAAAACCATTCATATTCTTCATCAGGAAACTTTGAAGAGACAAACCTGGCTAAAGAGATGCCATGACTAAATGCATGTTTAATGTTTTGGTGTTTTCAATACAGAAAAGCCAAGAAAAATATATACATGCTGTTCTGTCCTTAATCTACATACTCGAAATCCCCGCGTTTTGATTGGCTAAAGCGCGGGGATTTCTGATTGGCCAGGC